>CAJNIZ010005302.1:94442-110492 GCA_905231905.1 Symbiodinium pilosum
GAACCCTAAACCCTAAGCCCTAAACCCCAAACCCTAAACCCTAAACCCCATACCCTAATCCCTAAACCCTAAGCCCTAAACCTCAAACCCTAAACCCCAAACCCTACTTGCGACTTTCTGGGAACCTTTGGGCTTCCTTCCGCCCGGAGGCTGTGGGCGAATCTTTCAGAAACAAATACGCAAGGTGATATGGTCTGGGTTTAGGGTTTAGGGTTTCGGAGAAGAGCACTCTCCGTGGTTTAGGGCTATTTGGGTAGTGTTTTTTTGGTGGTTGAAGCTAGTAAGAATATATAACTGATATAAAATACTATGGCCCCAAAAGGAGGATATACTCTTGCTCTATATTGGGTACCATAGTATCCCCAAATAAAATACTACTCATTTGTGGGCCTCCACCTTAGTTGGGGGGAGGGTAGACCCTAAACCCCTATCTCTGTAACCCCCTGAGCCTTCAGCATCAAGCCCATGACGTGCTCTTCGCGCGAAGACAGTACTGGATCCTCCCCGAGAAGCTACGTGTGTGTGTGTGCGTGTGTGTGTGTGCGCGCGTGTGTGTGTGTGTGTGTGACTTACTCCCTGAGCTCTTAGCAGCTGGGACTTGGGCTGTAGTGAGGAAAGTAATTTACATGGAACCCCTCAAAAAATGAATCACGTCATACCGGAAATAGATGCACTAGTTAAGTGTTCCTGTTACGGCTTGGGGCTGAGCACCGAGGTTTAGGCTTTTGCTTTAGCAGTCGGGCGCTCAATATTGTGGTGAAGATTTAGTGGTTAGGGATGGCTGGGGTCAGGAGCCCAACCCCTCAAGTTTGCAAGAGAAAGCATCCCTTCAACACGCAAGGCTAGAACCGTTGCATCAGCCTGTTTGGCGTGCGCAGAGTCCCCCCCGAAGTAGATAGAATATGGTTTTGGGTATATTATAATAAGATCCCCATATACCCCATATTCTATGTACTTAAGGGGGACTATGTAGCCATATTATGCAAAGTTGGCCCTGGATATATAGGAGCCGCAACCAAGTGGACCCCAGCACAGGATACAGGGGCACGCCTCATTTGGATGTTCGCAGGACATAACCACCGGATATAGCGGGGACTATATTTCTGGGTACTTACATACAGACATGGAAACTGACAAGTGAGGGATCAGCAGCAGGGATGCAACCCCGATGATACTTGATTTACCCCTCACAAACTTTGCCGCGCCCCGAACCCTGAACTCGGAACCCTATGATGAACCCTGGCCCTAAGCCACAACTTCTGCACCCTAACCCCTAAACCCTAAACTGAACCCTACTTCCTAGACCTTAAGCGAATGCCCTTAAACCCTGAGCACTAATCCTGAACCCTAACCCCGAATTCCTCAAACTTCATTCTTAACCCTCATGCCATCCTCCGCCCCCTCTTCGTCATCCAGGTCAGGGTCGCCGAGATCCTGGCAGCTGCAGGCATGAGGGTTTAATCTAGGGTTGATCCAGCTGGGGTTATAGTTTAGTGGTGATAGTTCTTGTCTAGACATAGGCGTGGACGGAGCCAATGTGTATTCATGCTTAGAATCAGTACGGGTCAGTGTTCATGGGTAGTTGTACCTGGGGTTGCGGTACACTTCGGGATCTGAACCCTAACTTAAACGGCGCATAAAGTGCATAAAGGCACGCTCACTATGTTCTTCCCATTGTTTACTGGTTTTACTGTTTTACTCTTTGAAATACTCGAAAATCCTGAACCCTAAACTCAGCAACCTGACAAAGCTCAAAGCTGGTCTTTCCGTCTTAGTTCCTCCAGGAAAAAGAGAGTTCAGGATGCGACAACGAATTTGTACCAATGAATTCTCCTGCTGGGGTTTAGGGTTCACGGTTCTTCGAGGTTCCGGATTTTGGGCCCTAACCCCCTAACCTCCTAAACCCCTAAACCCTAAACCCTTAAACCCCTAAACCCTGAATCCAGAACCTCTACATCCAGCGTTGAGGAAGCTCTTCGAAAGCTCCAAGTTGCACCTATTGTATTTCGGAATCCCAAAATGAGGCCTCCCTGGACCCCAAAAGTATGTAGAATAATGGCCTTTTGGGCTATTATCATGGATTTAGGGCTATTATTTTACATACTTTTGGGGTTTAGGTCCTTCATGTACCTCAATATGCGGCAATCATTACTATGGGCCAAAGAGTCATGGCCCCCCCATAGCCTTCTTTGTCTGCATGTGAAGCCCACAGTGGCCCCTACCACATTAATGTTTCCAGATAATATACTTGTTCTAGCTTAAGTGCTACATAAGTAACTTGGGGTGTACTTATCATAAGTTCATTTTAAGTAGAATAAGTAGTTTTTAAGTTCAAAATAAGTAGACCCTAAGTAGCCCCTGTTTTTTTGCGATTCCTGGCTTTGAGTTCAATGACATGAAAATGTAGGTTTTCCAATATTTCTTTTTTTTGAGCTCTGTTACATAGACAGAATTGCAATTATCATTTTTTCAAATTATGATATAACTGTTTTTTTCTCTCTCTCGTCTTTCAGCTTCTGTTGCAGACCTTGCCGCACGCAGCCATAGATCTAAAGCTTGGATTTTGACCCAGTAAAGCATTCCACGTAACCAACTCCAAAACTGTTTTCGGAAAACTTTTCCAAAATACCTCGCCGACATTTCGCCGACATTCCCCGTTTTCGCCGACATTTGGCCCTTGACTTATTTATGTTTAGGCCACCATGGTAAATCTTAAAACCAGAAACACCCGCCGACATTCGCCGACATTTTCCGACATTGGGAAATGTCGGAAAATGTCCCAAAATGTCGGCGAGCTTTTTCAAAATTGCATGAACATGAGCAGACGTAATTATACTTAAGTAAGAAAAATGTCGGCGAGTAAATCTCAATGTCAGCGAAATGTCGGCGAGGTTTTTTCGGAATACTTGCTCAGGGACACAGCAAAAAAAAGCTGTTTCGAGCCAAAACACAAAAGCATGTTCTGATTTTCAAGATTTCATGAAATCATACGTTTTTTAAAAGCAATGATGAATTCTCCCAAAATCAAAAAACCTGAAAAAATCGAAATAAATAGTTTTCAAATAATTTTTAAGTAGCCCATAAGTAGCCCCTAAGTAGCCCCATAGAACACCCTAAGTAACTTATGTGAACCCCAAGTAACTTGTAAGTACGTGCTATACTTGGAGAGAACTTAGGGTACTTAACTAGATTATAACTCAGTAGTTGAACTACAAGTTGCACTTGAAGTTAATTACAACCCACATATGTGGAAACATTAATGTGGTACTTGTGGGTTGGGGCCATTGGGTTTAGGTAGGGGGCTGCGGGGGGCCCATCTCAACCCTGCGAAAAAAGGGTCCCCTAAGTTTAGCAAGATTGCGCCGGGTGATCTGCCTCTACACTGCCAGGCTAAACCCTGACGACTATTTTTGGGGGGCTAGGGTTCAGGGCTATGTTTTTGCAATGTAAGGTTTAGGGTTTAGGGTCCAGGGTTTAGGGCTTAGGAGGCCCAGGGCTTTGGGTATAGGATTCAGGGTTTACGGTTTGGGTTTGGGTTTAGGGTTTCATTCCTTTCTTATTTGATCTGAGTTTCTGGTAAGTCTTCTTTCCAGGACCTCCCACCAGGGCTCTTCTTTGGAAGGTGCACCTAGGACCTAGGCCCTACAACCCGAAAACTGTCAAAAAGGCACATCCCCCCAAAATCGGAATCCAAAGACCGTACATCCGTGTAATCCCTTACGCCCTGAACTACAAGGTGAGCGCTCGCAGGTTCAGAATTGGACTTCTAAATCACATTACTAGACTCATGGGACTACTGCTTGTGACCATATCTATCTCAGTTAGAACCCCAACTTATCACTGGGTAACCAGGGTGAACCCTGTACATTCCTAACGTCCCGCGAGCCCTAAGATATGAAATTTGAATGTGACTTCTTCTGGGTTGCTTGTAAGGAGCTTGAAGCAAGTTACCATGATATGGGTATGTAGTGATCAACAGGGTTCCTTATTCAAGTAACTTAAGTCAAACTCCTTAACAGCACACCAGTAAAGTGTGCGGAGGTCATACTTCTACCAAGCAAAGTCATAATTTCAGCGGGCCAGGTCAGGGTTATAGTGGGCCAGATCGCAATATTAGGGGCCCTAAAGCCTAAACCGCTAATCTTAGCGGGCAAGGTCATATTTTACAGGGCGAGGTCAGAATCTTAGTGAGCAAGGTCATGGTTGGAACCTCAAAGGCTGGAACCAGGGTTTAGGGTTTGGGTGTTTGGGTGTAGGATTTAGGGTTTTAGGGCTTCAGATTTCGGGTTCGGCCTTTGGGGCTTGGGTCAGAGCTCTAGGGTCCGGGCTCTGGTGTTGAGGATTTACGGTTCAGACATGCGGGTTCGGACTTTGGAGTACGGAAGACTGCTACGAATTGAGGGGAATAGGACCCTTGTAGAGTTTCTTAATGATGTGTGACCCACTGGGAGGGTGGGTTAGATACAGTTGGTTAACAAGTGAATGCTTGAACTCGAGATGCTGACCCGCAAATACCCTGAACCCCCAAACCCTAAACCCTAAAACCCCAAGCCCAAACCCTAAACTCCGTCCCAACCCCAAACCCCCGAGACCAACATCCCAACATATCCCAAGCCTCAGCCATGCTGGTGAGCTTCAGCCTTCTGAGTCTGGGAGCCTGGCCCAGG
The DNA here is from genome assembly GCA_905231905.1 of Symbiodinium pilosum. Classification (NCBI taxonomy): domain Eukaryota; class Dinophyceae; order Suessiales; family Symbiodiniaceae; genus Symbiodinium; species Symbiodinium pilosum. Next base: position 99,110 of record CAJNIZ010005302.1, read on the forward strand.
AATATGAAAGGGTTTAGGGTTTTAGGGGTTAAGGGTTTTAGGGGTTAAGGGTTTTAGGGTTTTAGGGTTTTAGGGAATTGGTAAGGATTGTGGTTTAGGGAGGCTGAGGGTTCAGGTGGGTTCGTTAGGTCGTTCTAGCATTCAGGTCATGAGCTAGCGGGGCCATTTCAGGCTTAGGGCTTGGGTTCAGACATGCAGCAGCTTTCCTCACCAGAAAGGAGGCCCGCGGGTTCAATACACGCCAGAGGCAGGAGGGGGGGGGGCAGCTCAATTGGCGTAAAAGTTGCAGTGCCATTGGAGTGTATTGGCTTGAAATCGCCTGAAGGTCTTCAGGTTTTATGGGGTTTAGGGGTTCAGGGACTGGATAAATGTCTGTAGAGCTCTACTTCCTTCCGAAGTTAGCGGAACGTTGTCTCGGATGACAAACATGCCATCTTGCGGGGCAACCCCTTGTTTAGGGTTCAGGGTGAAACAGAACCGAATGTAAGTACCAAATTGGACATCCGCGTTTAACCCATGCCTGAACCACATATGAGCTACAGTCAATATTTCCTGAATAATCACTAGACTTGGGCTTGGGCTCCTGTTACAAGAATATATTACCTAAACCCCAAAAGTATGTAAAATAATAGCCCTAAACCCATAATAATAGCCCAAAAGGCCATTATTCTACATACTTTTGGGGTCCAGGTAGGAAATATACTCACCTACCCCAGGGCCCCCTATGTCCACTCTTAATCGTCCCTTGGTCAACCTAATCCCTAAACCCTGAGCCCTACACAGTAATCCCCTAAACCCTAAAGCTTGATATTGACAGTAGCTCCTGCAGGTACTAAGGTCCCCTGAAGCCCTGGCTGCTCCCTTGAGTTTTAGATTTTTGGGTTTAGGATTTAGGATGTGGGGTTTAGGGTTTGGGATGCAGGGCTTAGGGTTTGAGAGCTTAGGGTGGCCCCTTCATCCTTTCATCGTAGGGACCCCATGATATATGCGGTCCGATGCCTGGCCATGTCGAAATTCTAGGCCCCGCAAAAGCCTACTATTGCAGAGTTCGAAACACTTGCAACCATGCTTTGGGGCACAGGGTCCAGGGTTAGCTCTTCCTTCTTGGTTTGATACTACGGTTCTACAAGGGTTATGTAGGGCTCAGGATTTAGGTAGCCTTTACTTGCTGGTTGTCAGTGGGGAATGAAGGAGCGGACAAGAAAACGGAAACTGCCGCGTCGGGGGGTATCAATATAAGGATCACATGGGGGCCTTGTCAGCAATCATGTGCCCTTCTTTGGTGTCCCCGCCATGATATGGTACCTTGCATTTAAGGTACTCAAAGAAGGACCATGATCTCGCCAACCTTCCGGTGTACTTTCTGGCTTTGAGGGTCTGGGGTGCACCGCTTCCCTAAACCCTAACACCTGGGACTTCACAGTTTAGAGTTCGTTGCTGCTTAGGGTTTAGGAGTTTGGCCTCCCTTCCCGCTACTACCCAAGCCATCGCCAGCGCTTAGAGGTACCTGAATCCAGAAAGTCGTAAAGTATGTAGAATGCTAGCCTGCCTTTTTTGGGGGGGTCTTGGGCCATTTGTAGTCCCTACTTACTTTGGGCGTCCAAGGGGTCTTAGCCAGACTTAGTCATCAGGTTTAGTATTCCTATCTCAAGCAATAACCACCCTTTCACCGCCTAGGGCAGCGATGTTGGATGTTGGGTGGACTAAGTCGCGCCAAGACCCTAAAAACAAAACCCTGCACCGTAAACGCTACAACTCCAAGCCCCAAAACCTTGAAACCCAGAACCCTACTTTACCCCGAATCCTAAACACTATCCCAACCCTAAACCCTAAACCCAAATCCATAAAGCCTAAACTACCCTGAACCTTAAGCACTTTCTCCACCCAAAACCCTAAACCCCAATCCATGAACCCTAAGCCCCAAACCCCGAGCCTTAAACCCTTTCCCAAGCATTTGAAGCCTCAGACGCAGCTACAGGACTACCCACTGCTGGAACCTGAGGCGTATTGATTTGAGGCTTAAGCGTTTAGGGTTTAGGGTCCAGGGTTTAGGGTTGATTGCCATTCCTTTGGGTTTGGGGAGCGGATCTCGGAAGTTGAAATTTGAAAAAAAGGAAGTTTGGGGACCCTAAGTTATGGTACGTTTATATGGGCTTGAGTGCTTAGGGTTCAGGGTTTACTAAGCTAGATTTGGGGGCCCTGTTAAAGGTATGTTTTCTATGGCTTTATCAGGGCTAGATACGGATTAAGAGCAGTAAAGAATACACATTTGTTCAAACCTACCCCTGTTAAGGGTTTGGAAGGCATCTGGACACAAAGAGAAGGAAGAATTTTGGCCTCCCAGCATTTCGCATCAGGAGTGAGGTTTTGGATTTATGGTTAAGGGCTTAAGCTCACGATTTAGGATTAAGGCTTAGAAACCCTAAACCCTGAGGGCGAAGGCTGCAGATTTGAGGGCGTTCTTCTGCCAGGGCGTGGCAGTTGTTGGTACTTTTTTAGTTAGGACAAGGACGAGCCCAAAGCTTCAGGGCTATGATTCGTGGCCTTCAGGGGCAGTGGAACAAGGGGCGCGATACCGACGAAAGTGTAGGGAACCGTGGAGGTACTACAGAGGATTGCGGAGCCCCGTATGACGAAACCCCAGTTGAATATCTGGCAACTACAAATTGAATTCCCCAACAAACCCTACCCAAAACTCAAAACAGTCTACCAGCTACTCAACATCAGCAGTTCCGAAGTCAAAGCCAGGAGGGGATAGTCATTTCCACGATGTCTGCAAAGGTTCTGGGCCATCTGATGTTGCACCTACTTTGATGAAGCGACGTTCTATTCCATCCTGATGAGACAGCATCAGGCATTCTGGCGAGCCTCGTACATGAGCTTACATGTATTTTGCTCTTTCCATCCCTTCAAATCGGCCGCAGACTGCTGAGAAATGACCCACAAGTGCGGCAGGCAAGTGCGGCAGGCGGGGAGCTGGAGAGAGAGAGAGAGAGAGATATATATATATATACACATACATGCATGCATGCATGCATGCATGCATGCATACATACATTCGTACATACATACATACATACATACATACATACCGACCGGCCGAAATACCTAAGCCTTATCAAACCCTGGTATTTGAGGTCTCTAGTTAAGAGTTTTCGTCGTAGGGTTTACCCTACACCTTGACCCCATGTAGTGGCAGTCTCACAGCTGTACTGCAAGGTTCAAGGTAGTTTCCTGAACAGCTTTGACTGCAAAGTCTCTAGATTACTCCAAGGAATTGAGGAGGGAAATATGTATACATATACATGTATAGATATGAGAAATATCTATTCATATATATATATATATATGCGTGGATCTCAGCACAAACTGTAAAACCTTAAGCCCTAGACCGCGCCTGGGGACCACCCCACTTCCTAAGCACTAGTGGTGTTGGGTTTAGGTTTCGAGTTTATAAGGATCAGCGTCTAGGGATTCGGTTTTAGGGTTCTGGGCTTTGGGTTTACAGGTCATTGGACTTCGTCACCAAACCAAAGCCCCACCCCAAACTCTGTTAAGCTATTTGGGGAGTTCCCAGGACAACAGAGGCCCCGGCACGAGGTCCACCCGTGATGGGGTCTTCCAAGATGGTCCTGGGCAGGGTTTAGGGGCTTAGAGTTTTCAAAGGGTCCAAATACCCATTACTTAGGTAATTGCTTTAAGGTAATAGTAATTTTAGCGCAGGCTTCGGGTAAGTATAGAATTATTAGGTACTTGGACCCTTAGGGGTTTCTTCTTCTTCCGATGTGGCATGTGACTGTCGTGTCGCACTCCCAAATTCGGAACATGCAAGCTTAAACAAAATTGAGAACAGCAATACTGGCCTTAACAAGCTCATGCGGTTAAGGGTTTGGTGGAACTCTGTAGCAAACTTTGAAAGGGTTTTGCATCCAATAGACCCGCAACATCCCGCAACCCTTAACTGCGTATATGAAGTTTATAGGGTGCCCCCTAAGCATTCCTTAGCGCAATGCGGAGCCAGCTTCAGATATTGGCTCCCTTTCAGCTATATGTACATATATATATATATAAAAGGATGCCGTACAAACCTAAACCGAATGCACCTGAACTGCGAGCTTACAACTTACCTAGGCGTTGGAATTCCACGAAAACATGCTGGCCTATGAGATTTGACCACCGCTTGCAGGGAGGGGGGTTAAGGAAAATACGAACTTGTCCACCAACGACCCTCACCCGAACTAACCTGCATCCCCTTCAACACCTAAGAGTAGAAGAGCTTCTATCCCTAAACCCGAAACCCTACGCTTGTACTGGGAGGCTGCATTGGGTTCCCTACGTTAGTTTGGGGTGGTGCCCCACCAGAATCCCTTACTTGGAGGGTCAGGGGGACTTAGTAAGGGGCTCAAAAACCCCTATAGCCCGTATAGTAACCCTCATTATCCCCATTAATAACCCACTTACTAAGCCCCCCTGACCCTCCAAGTACCATAACCCCACACCCAACTCTAAATCCCTAAACCCTAGACCGTAAACCCTAAACCCTAAACCCTAAAACTCGAAATCCCAAAGCCCTAAACCTTTCACCAAACACCCTGCCAAAGGTCCATCCCGGGGCCAAAAACCCTGAAGCCTTAAACTCTCTCTAAAGCCGAGGCGGTTTAGGGCTTAGGGTTTAAGGTTTCCTGGACCCCAAAAGTATGTAGAATAATGGCCGTTTGGGCTATTCTTATGGGTTTAGGGCTATTATTTTACATACTTTTGGGGGGTTTAGGTTAGGGCTGAATTTGAAGCCCTGAAATGCACTTCTAAGGCAAGAACCACGTACGGGGCGCTGTCCACTCTCCCAGGTACATGTCCTGGGCAAACCTGAGAAGGTTTTAGGTTTTGGGGTTGAGGGCTTAAGGTTTTAGGGCAGGGTGCTACTTTGGGGAATGGATGTAGTAGTCCTAGGTACCCAGACCCCCTAATGGATCCAAAAAATGGAACCCTCAAAATATGAACCCATTACTACATCTGGGAAACGCGGAAATTATTGGGAAGTTCCATGTTTTGGATCCTTAAGGGTCTGGGTAAGGCCTTACAGCAAGGCTAGTTTGAAGGCTTTCGAGCTTTGAACTTCCAAAAGGATTTTATAGTGTTCCTGTAGGGGCCAAAGGTCTCGAAACCAGAGTTCAAAGGTTTAGGTCTCATTGCTGTGTCTCCCCTACAGGACCTGCACGCTGAAGCCGTTACAAACAAAAGCTTCAGGCCACATGACTACATTTCCGGGACTTACAGCCACGCATATTCCACTAAGCCCTAAAACCTGGACCGCTATAAGCCAATTTTCACCCAGCTGAATATTAGGGAGCTCTGTACAGGACTTGTATGGGTGCTGTCGCAAGGCTTTCTGAACAGAATCCACTGATGCAGTAGTTACCTTTTTTTGGTCGGGAGCCTCTCAAAAGCAGTTGTCCCCTTCAGAACTTATCGGATACAGGGATTGCGCACGCATTATGGAGGGGCGGTGTTAGCAACTATGTAGCCCTAAACCCTAAGCCCGACTACTGCTACAAAACTCCCACGAACCTCAAGTGGCTTCCATGAACTCCTGTGCTATGTTGATTTTGTCGTCCTTTGGACGGAGTTTAGGGTTTAGGGTCCCGGAAACTTAGCTCTCCACTTATCTCCCTAAACCTTACCCCCTCAAACCGCGAACCCCTCAACTCTTAACCCTACCTAAACCTCAAAGGCAGATAAAATACTAGCCCAAAAAGCACTTATTCTACGTACTTTTGGGGTTCAGGTACTACCTAACCCATGAACCCTAGACACCAAGGCTTTGGTCTCTGGTGTGGGGTCAAAGTTGTGATCATGACCCAGCCCCTTAAAGGATCTAAAAAATGGACACCCCCCCATATGAACCCATTATATACTACATTGGGGAAAGTAGGGGATTATTGGGGGGTTCTATTTTTTGGATCCTTTAAGGGGTCTGGGGAGGGGTAGCCAAGCTGCAAACCGTGCTATCAAGGAAGGTGTCATGCGGGCGGATGAGAAGGGTTTAGGGTTTAGGGTTTTAGGTGTACCTAAACCCCAAAAGTATGTAAAATTATGGCCCTAAACTCATAATAATGGCCCAAAAGGCCATTATTCTACATAGTTTTGGGGTCCAGGTAGGTGTAGGGCTTAAGGTCTAGGGTTTAAGGTTTAGGATTTAGGGTTCCGGGTTTAGTTGTCAGGGGAGCTGCAGTCAGTATTTTACCCATATGTACTATAGTCTAATAAACTCCTTAAGGGGGGTTATACAAGGAGTTTTGATAGGGGACTAGTATAGGGCTTATTAAGGCGGGATACTAGGAGTTTAGACTATGGCTCAAAAAATGAACGGACATGGGTCTTTGACAGGGAACCTTTTGAAGACTGTACTAAGCTACCAAGGGGACCCCCCTTTGTCCACCCTCAATGGTCCTTTGGTAGCCCCAATACTGGCAGTAGCTCAAGTGTATACCCATGCAGGAGCTACATAGACCTCATATAATACAACCCACTTACCCTCACATGGGCCTTGTGTGAGCATAATATGGGCATACCCAACTGGAAGCTCCCCACTTGGTTGATTGCTAACAATTTAACCATCAAAAAAACGCAGGGGCAAATAAGGCGGGTAACCAGTCAATGTTAGGGGTTGTGGGCTTGGCGCTTCGGGCCTCTGGTCCCCCAATAGTCCCCATGCTTCCAAAGCAAAAGCCCCCCCTAATCCCTAAACCATTTAGACAGGATGATGTAGACCACTTTGGTACTATTCCTATATAAAAGGTCGGGTGAGTTCGCCTTAAATTGCCCAGTCTAGAGGAATACCAAGGCATCACAATGGCTTTCCATGTTGGTTGGGCGGCAATAGGGCCTAGCTGGGAACCCTCAACCCCAAACCTTAAACCAAACACAACAAACCCCAGAGGCACCCAGCAAATCATTTTCAACGCGCAGCAGGTACTGATTTTCCAGACTCCTGTGAAATTGCCATGCTGGAATTGGCAATTCCAATTTTGACATCTTGAAAACAGACTTGGCCTCAGCCACTTGAAAGCGTGCTTGCATGAGAATTGTTAAGTGTATCTTATGTGACCTCAAATAAGGCTCCGGCAACCGTCCTGATAATGCCTTTCTTATCCCAACAGGCCCAGCAGTTCATTCGTTCGTTCGTTCGTTCGTTTTTTGTTTGTTCGTTCCTTCCTTCCTTCGTTCGTTCGTCCGTTCGTTCATACATACATACATACATACATACCCTGAACCCGAAACCCTAAACCCTAAACATACAGACAGACGGACAAGTGCAAATGGAACCTTCTTGGACTGCTCTCCGCAGAATCCTTTGTAGAGACCCTCGAGTGCTCCATTAATCTTCAGGCATTCCTAAGCTCGCAAAAAAACAATCACCCCCCGTCCCGCGTTTTGGAAATCTTAGGGTTTAGGATTTAAGGGTTTAGGGTGTATTCTGCTCAAAGGACACGACGTACCGTGAGAGCTGCCCCTCAGTCATGCCTGCCGTGCCTGATATATAGCAAACATGTGTGCTGGCAGCTCGATCTGGCTATGATATGCTGACAATACTTCACAAGCCTGACTAAGTCCAGTTAAGGATCTATTTGCATCAAGACAACTATTTTACATATATATATATATGAGATGTATGTATGTATGTATGTATGTATGCATGCATGCATGTATGTATGTATGTATGTATGTACACAATCACACACCTAGTCGTGTGTGTAGATACACGCACACGCACACACACATATATATATATATATAATATGTGTATATATATATACACACGTTCGCATGGAAAATCATTGTGGGGCAGCATCCGGTCTGGCTTTTGCAAGAGCTGCCCCAAAACTCGGCTTTAGGGCTTCAGAGCATTTGCTTGAACTCTTCATTTGGGCCATCTTGGCCCTTGCGCTTGAAAAAAGGGTGCCTTACGGCAAGGAAACTCCACGTAGGTCCACTAGATGCTCTCAATCAGCATGGGGATGAGATGGTCATATCCATTCTCCCTTGCCTTAGCTGCTGGAGCTTGCAATAGAGAGGAATATGAAACTCCAGCCGAAATATGGGGGTGAGCGGGGCATGCTCGATTGGGTGTAGGACCTACCTGGACCCCAAAAGTATGTAGAATAATGGCCTTTTGGGCTATTCTTGTGGGTTTAAGGCTGTTATTTTACATACTTTTGGGGTTTAGGTAGAGTTTAAGGGGCGGGCCCTGCACCACCCGTAACTGGGTCCACGTCAACCCCTCCAGGGTTCGGGAGATTGGAAACTGGGCGGGGATAGGGTTTAGGGTTTAGGGTTTAGGGCTAGCGTTTAGGGAGTTACGAAACACTGGTTTAACTAATTTGTGCGAGTGGTCATAATCGCCATAGGAAATCACCTGATTTTTCACGTGGGTTTTCCCTACTAAGACCTGAAGCCATGCGAGATCAAGTCCATCGACATGACTACTTGGAGGGTCAGGGGAACTTAGTAAGTGGCTTAATAACCCCTATAACCCATATAGTAGGCCCAATTATCACCATTATTAACCCACTTACTAAGTTCCCCTGACCCTCCAAGTATTCCCGTCAAGCAACATAAGGCTGCACGCATTTCTCTTGGGTTTGTCAAGGCTTTTGTCTGAACCGCTGAGCATGATTGGTTTAGGGCTGGGGGCATCCGCTGTGACGTTTTACCCAGAATGAATTCTAGGGCGCCAGTTTTGATTTTTAGTTGAACAAAGCTTCACCTTGAACGCTTGAACGCCTGTAGACGACATTTTTGGGTAACTATTCACAAAATAGGTGAGTGGTCCCAATTGTGAGGGTCTGGTGGGCAAGAACTTTCGGCTCAACAAAACAGCAGGCTTTTCATTTGAACTCAGTTGGTAAAAGACTTAGAACAATGAGCCCAAAACCCTGAGCTTTGAATGCCGAACCAGCCCTCCACCGTCCCGTAAGTATGGTTGTCGGTCCCACGATTCCATGAAGCCCAAAACCCTAATTATCCTCCTCCCCGAGTTATATCATGTGAACCTAAACTCTAAACTCTAAAAACTATAACGCCCTAAACCCTAAAACCTAAATCCTAAACTCTATAAACTGTAAAGCCCTAAACCCTAAAACCTAAACCCTAAACTCTAAAAACTGTAAAGCCCTAAATCCTAAACCCTAAACACTGAAACCTAAACCCTAAAACCTAAGCCCCACCTTGCCACGGAAACCCCATGCCATCCAGGCGCGAGGTCGTCGGGATAGAGGCCAGCACTGCAAGGGACGGAAGGATCCTTACACAAACGCTGTAGGGTTTGGGGTCTAGGGCTCAGGGTTTAGGGGATAGAGTTTAGGGTTTAGGGGATAGGGTTTAGGGTTTGCAGGTTTAAGCCTTCTGGGGTTGAAGGGGTCCAAGTACAAAAACTGGATTTAGGTAGTGAAACCATTTGGATTGTAGCATTTGGAAGCTCCAGCCCACCATGTTCGAGTCCTTGGGTTTGGGGGTGTCGTTGTAGCGATTCAAGGCTGAGTGTTTGACCTGAAGCTTTGGCTCCATTTCCTGGTGAAGGCTGTTTATGCTAAACCCTCAACCCTAAACCCGCTTGGAATGCTAGAAAGGCTTGACGAAGCCATGAGCATTTGGAGAAAGTCCCTGAAATCGCAAACCATGAGCTACGGAGGCTTCCCTGTCCTTAGCTAGGATCTCCAATGACCAAGGACTACGAAGATCATGATTTGGGAGTGTAACTATTTTTGTCAAGAACTTAGCACCTAAAAAAAGAGGCAAAAATGTTTACTCAACACCCTATTCACTTCGGCAAAATTTTGGGGGGAGCATATTGTTCGAGAATGATTCCTTTGGGATGCACTCCTTCATTTCGCGCTCACGCCCCGAAGCTCTAAACTTTTCAAACGTTTGCAACTACCAGGTTTTGAGGTCTACGGCTTACCTGGACCCCTACACCGCCTATACCCTACCCCTGCTCCGGGATACTCCTATCTACTACATACAAGATTGGGTACCCTAACAAACGGGGTAAAGAGGTCCAGGTACGGTATCCCCAAAAGCAAGCCGCCGAAATTCTGGAATCCATGCAAATCGGAAATCTGAAGCCCCCAGCCAGAAAAGTCGATACGTTTGCCGTTTGCTCAATGAGGCTCTGCCCGGTATTCCAGTAGCAGCTGCGTCATTTCAGGATCTCCAATCCTGAAACCCGGAGGGTCCAAGTACCCAACAAGTAGGTATCTGGGATGAAATAACACCTGCAATGTAGGTTTGGGCAAGCATATCATATCATATCATATCTTTTGATTATTAGGTACTTGGACCCCCAAGGAAATTCTAGGATTTAAGTTGGAATTAAGGATGTAGGGCTGACTTGCAGGCCCCTTAGTTGAAGGAAGGCTCTGAATGCCAGGGTTCGGGGGGTGTAGGATTTAGGGTCTAGGGTTCAGGGTTTTGGAACTCCAAGTCCTTACCTTCACTTATACCTCTAGCCATAAGTAGCACAAGTAAGGGGTTCAGGAAGGGTGGGTTTGAGGACTTGCGGAGAAGAAAACTCCTCGAACAACGAGCGCTGTTCTGCGTTGCTTCGGGCTTCCTGGCTGCCTACCTAGGCCTTAGGGTTGAGGGTTTAGAGTTGAGGGTTTAGGGCTTAGAGGATAGGGTTTAGGGTTTAGGGTTAGGAGTTTTATCATATAGTTTAGGGGTTCGATACCCAGGCCTCTATAGGCTACCCGTTTTTAGGGTACCTTATCTCATATTCTAGACTGAAGGTACGATACGACGCAAAGTTAGGGATCCTGAAAATGGTGACGGGTATAGGGGCCTGGAAAGCGTTCATATTGGGTTCCTCCGCATTGGGTCTCAGGTCAAGAAAAAGTAAGAGTGCATTTCTCGCCCTAGGCTTCCCCAAGCCTCTCTTGCAGTGGCGACCAGGGAGTCAACTCCAACAACTCTAAACCCTAAACCCTAAACCCATTCAACTCCAACTCTCTCCATGTATTTCAGGTTGGAATCCGAGGTTGGTCAATAGGGCTTGGGTGCCCTGATCAATGGTTCAGAGTCTAGATGCGCGGAACCCATACTTGATGTAAGCACTGATAGGCAGGTTTGTTTAATTCTGGTCCCTCATGGATCCATATCTAGCGTACGTAGCAGTTAGAGTACCTGCCCACAGTTTTCAAGACCTACCATCATTCGAGGTTAGTGTTGGGTCCGACGTTTGGGTCCCATCTTGAATGCCTGGAGCGTCAGCTTGCAAATCGTGAGATTCCCTCAGCCCTAAACCCTAAACCCCAAAACCTAAACCCTAAACCCCAAAACCTAAACCCTAAACCCCAAACCCTGAACCCTACGCCCTAAACCCCAA
>CAJNIZ010005304.1:0-17537 GCA_905231905.1 Symbiodinium pilosum
GAACCCTCGGATAATCCGTTACACCGACATCCCAGCTTCGCCTGAACCAGACCCCCTTTGATGCTACAAACCCTAAGCCCCAAGCCCTAGACCCTAAACCCTAAACCCTAGATCCTACATCCTAAACCCTAATCCAGATTTTCAGCTTCCTAGGGGAACCTAGGGAGTAGTATAGGACGGGGGTAGTAGACCCTAAACCCCCAACTCTAAATACCCTAAGTACCCTAAGCCCTAAATACCCTAAGCCCTAAATACCCTAAACCGTAAATACTCTAAACCCTAAATACCCTAAACCCTTACCCTCAAGGGTAGTAGGGCAACCCATAGAGCTATTGCCGGGAGGCTGGGTTCTTGGTACCACCATCCCGCAAACAATAAAACTCCCCATACCCCCTGATGATACGGTAAGGGTTAAAGGTCTAGGATTTAGGGTTTAGGGTTCAGGATTTAGGGTTTAGGGCTTAGGTTTTAAGGTTTATATGTATGTAGACCTGCTTATTTAGTATTAGGGGGCAGGGAGTTTGAATATCCGAGGGAGGGGACTGACGTCTGAAGTGGGTCCTTGATGTTGCCCCCTAATTACCTGGTGTTTCTATCTCATTTTTTGCTCTGAGTTGGGGCTTGGTGGTCTTGAGAGGCTACAATCCCAAAACCCTGAATCCTAAACCCTAAACCCTCAACCCTATACGACTACATAACCATTGCTAGGGGCTTGTAAAGCGCAGGTTTCGACATCGTGGACTCCGCCAACCAGGCTGGACCAGGGCCGTAGAGGAGTAGTTGTGAAGTCCGCAAAATCATGGTAGTTGGTTTAGGGCTGATGGTTTAGGGTTTAGCCTTTGAACGGACTCTAGTTGCGGATTTTTAGGGTTTCTGCGCAGGTCTGGAGACGGGCGCCATACTTCTTTTTGGGGAGTTCTTCAGATTTTTTTGGGTTCTGGTCCGTCGAAGATCAGCGGAAAGGTCAGGGTTTAGGGTTATTCGTTGGAGTTGGGACCCAGGGTGTCTTCCAACCTTAGACAGGGAGGGCTAGGATTGAACAATATTTTTAATGTACCCTTAGTTCCTATATAACACTTTAGCCATAAACATATATTCTTTATAGGGCCCCCCAACCATTCAGAACCCTAAACTGCACAAAACACTTGCAGGATCGCAACCCCAAACCCTAAACCTCACCCCTCAAGCCTATAAACCCTGAACCCGCACCTCTCAAACCTACAAACCCTAAACCCTGCAGCCCTGGAATCTCAGTTTAGGGTAGCTTAGGGTTGAGGGAGTAGGGTTTTGCATGCCGGTTTAGGGTTTAGGATTTAGGGTGTGGGGCGATGTGTCATATGCCGCTGATACTGAAGCCTCCCCCCCAAACATCACCTCAACTCCTTTCCCCGCAGTTTTTGTTCACGCAAACATTCAAGTAACAAGGCTGTGCAGGCTAGGGTTCAAAGAAGTGACAAGCCCTTAAAACCCTAAACCCTAAACCGCGTGGTTTGGTTTCGGATTTGTACCTCTTAGTTAATCTGCTTTATATCCGACTCCCTGCTTTTCCTGAAGTTTAGGGTTTGGCCTGATAAGCTAGACTAACTGGCGGAGAAGCCAGAAAACATTATCGATGTTATTTCCCTCAGAACCTCTGTATACCTATAATAGAATCAACCACCAAAACCCTATTCAACATTTCATCCCCCTAGGTGGGTACTCCCGTATAAGGCGCATCGAAAGCTCGTAAAAGGGTAAGGGGGACATATGAGGGCTACTTACAAGGCCTCTTTCAAGGGCACCCTCTTGATAACTGCCCACATAGAGGTTTCCTTGAGTTCCCTACGCCCTCAACCCTCAACCCTAGACCCCAAACCCTAAATCTTAAAGCCCTAAATCCTAAACCCTACATCCTAAACCTTAAGCCCTAAAGTCTAAAACCCTCCTGCCTCTGCCCGATGAGTTCAAGGCTCCGGAACCTACTCGGGGATCCAGCGACTCCAAGCCATCGCCTCAGCAGCGCCTACATTGCGGTTTAGGGTTTAGGGTCTAGGCTGCGTGGAGGAATTCTTGCACCACTTGAGCTCTAGTTTGTAGATTCCATAAACGGGGCTATATAGGGGATTATTTTATAGCGGACTATTATAGGGCTATTAAGGGAGGGGGACATTAAGAGTTTAGACTATAGCTCACTTAGGATCCCCCCCCCTCCCCCCCAAAAAAATACTGTAACTATTAGGGGAGATAGGCGATATTACTTTTTTTGCAGGATTTCCTCCATCCACAGGAGGGTTTCGTGTTAAAGGTTTACGACGGCTTGATGGACAAAATCCTTCACTGCCCTCTATGCCTCGACCTTGGGAATCAAGGTACTACTTAGGGTTTAGGGTTCAGGGTTTAGAGTTTGGTTTAGGTTTAGGGTTTAGGGTTTAGGGTTAAACCCGAGACCCTAAACCCTAAACCCTGAACCCTGAACCCTAAACCCTAAACCCCGAGTCCCTAAGTCTGGGTGCCTTAAGTAGATAGACTATGGCTTTGGGTATATTATAGTAAGATCCCCATATACCCGATTTTGTATCTACTTAGGGGGGACCGTAAACCCTGAACAAAGTTGTATGGGGTTGGGCTGAGATTCTAGCAGATTGCTAGGCGTTGCTTCCCCAGTGAGAGTCCATGCAAGGGACTTCTTGGTTGGACAAGCTTTAAGATGGGTTAGGGTTTAGGCTTTAGGTTCAGTACTGCCCCCCTCCAGTAACAGTTGAATAATCAATATAATATGGTTATATATAGCCCCGAATAGGACCCCTCATATAGACTGTTACTGGGTGGGGGCAGTACCCAAGCTTTAGGGTATTCGGTTTCAGGGTTCAGGGTTTTACACTTCTTAGAATTTTGTTGCCCCATTTCCCGTCCTGCGCCTGAGCATCGCGGCAAGGGGTCCGTAGTGGGCGTTTCTTCTCAACGGAGATGCACGGAGGGTTCAGGGTTTAAGGTTTAGGGTTCAGGGTTTAGGGTCTAAACTTTAGGGTCTAGGGTTTTAGGGTTTTGGGCATTTGAATGCAAGTTTTAGGTGGGTAGTCCGGGTAGTTAGTTACCAGGCTGGTGGCTCATATTGAACCACTACCTTTATCAAGCACCATATGAACCCTATTCGGATATTGAACCACTACCTTTATCAAGCATCATATGAGCCCCATTCGGGGGTTACGCATTTGGAAACTACCTTGGAAATGTTCTTGAAGGGTTCTGTTCCGGATGCTGGCTTTAGCCTGTAGCATTTGAGAAGTTGCAGTCTTCCTGAGCCCTTGGCCCCGAACTCTAAAATCTCTCCTATTTCCTGGACTGGTAATTCGAAGGCCCAGATCCTATACTGCAAAGTTGAGTCGAATTGTAAAAGAAGAGTTTATATGGGCGTCCGTGAGTAGTTCCAGTGGGGTTATACTTGCACTTCCGACGAGAGTAGGGGATTAAGGGGCTTTTCAAGGGTTTATAAGTATAGAAGTACGTTATGTTGCACATACTAAGCTCGTAGCTCCTGGATACTTCTAAGAATCCAAAGTTAGCACGTCATCTTCCATCGGATTTCCATTTGATTCTCCACCAATGAGGGGGTGTCAGTTTATATTGTATACTTCCACCATATGAGAGTTTGCCGCAGACAATTGGTGTCTAGTTTGGGGCTCCATCTTCTTGAAAACCCGCAGGACAGACCATCTTTAATCAACAGTAATACCCTCAAGCATCTACTAGTAGACCTATACAGAAACCCTAAACCCCAAACCCGAAACCCTCCGGGACAAGATTCCCTGTCTCAAGGCACCCTGGAGCATGTACAAGAGAGGCAAAGTTTAAGCTTAAGGGTTTTACCCTAAACCCTAAAGTTTAGTGCAAAAACACCCTAAGCCCTAAACCCTAAACCCTAAACGACCTTAAACCGTGGGTTTTAATCCCTGGCCCAGGATGGCTACATGAACTGTAGTCTCAACTTCTTAAAGGCTGGTTATGTCTGGAGTAATGG
The DNA here is from genome assembly GCA_905231905.1 of Symbiodinium pilosum. Classification (NCBI taxonomy): domain Eukaryota; class Dinophyceae; order Suessiales; family Symbiodiniaceae; genus Symbiodinium; species Symbiodinium pilosum. The sequence continues at coordinate 3,998 of CAJNIZ010005304.1, forward strand.
AAAATATAACGGAAATTACTATTTGGGCTTTAGTTTTTTGGGTCTAAACTCTTTAAAGGGGATTATATAGGGACTACTATAGGGTTTAACAAGGGGGATACAAGGAATTTAGACTATAGCTCACATGGTTAGCGTAGGGTTTATGTCTGGGGATTGAAGGAAACGGATAACGGGATTATCCTGCTATTGTTGATGCGAGAAAACCTGCTTATATAACTTCGGTATACTAAATAAGGTACTTATAAGCTCCCTCGGACTTAGCTTGGACCTTGGACCCTTAACCCTTTCGGATTACCTTAGACTCTTATTACAGGTAATTAAGGGTTAACCCTTAGTAGGGTTCCTAAGTGCCACATAGTAAGGTCAAGCAGGATTTCCAGCATGCACCGTGGGGATTCTCTAGGGACAAAGGCATCCACTTCTCCGTTATTGGGAAAAAACAAGCACGTGGTATTGCACTCTGAAACCAAACCATGGCTGCTCCTAAGCCTCTTGACGAACCGCAAAGCTAGGTGGTGAAAAGGTTTAAGATTTATGGGGGTTGCCAAAGCCTTAAACCATGATCGCAAGCCCTACTTGAAGGATGTTGGATAGTTGTGAGTGTCGTTGTGCGCGCCCAATGTTGGAGTATATAAGTGGACCCAACGCATCCCTACTGCCTTTCATATGAACCCGTAAACCCTAGAGCCTATACCACAAGACCTATGAATTTGAGCCGAAAGGTCGGGCAGAGAAGCCCCAAAGCTCCTCCTCTTGGGAGGTTCCTGCGCGGGACACTTTAGGGCTTATAGGGTTTATAGGGTTTCAGGTTTAGTGTTAGGAAGTCTCTCAACAGATTGACAGTTTGGGTTGATGGGCTTACGGCTTAGGGATCGGGGTTTCTTGCTTAGGGTTGTAGGGTTCAGGATTCGGGCTGATCAAGCGCCCGGGTCTTGGGGGTCCGGGGCTTACGGTTTACGATTCGAGGTTTAGGGGTTAAGGTTCAAGGCCTTCCCTAAGGGTCCAAGGATCTAAATAATAGGGTTTTAGGGCCTAAATATTATAATATGAATGGTACTTGGGCCCTAAAGCCCTATTATTTGGGTCCTTGGACCCTTAGGGTAGGGTACTAATCTGGGGTCGGATGTCGCTTAACGCTATGTTTCGCAAGCACCTCTAGTGAGGATGCGTGTTCGAATCTAAGCTCTAGATTCCTAAGCTGCGCGCTGAATTAGGGTTTCGGGTTTACGGGTTTAGGGGTTTAGGGTTTAGGGTTGTTAGGTTTAGGGTTTTGGGTTAAGGGTTTGAGGTTGAGGCTTTGAGGTTGAGGAATCAGGGCGCGGGGCAACCTCAAAATCAGCAACCGACCCTCAAAGATCCACCATTTTTGAGGGTTGAACTAGGATGTCAAGAGCCGTTTGCTGGAAACCTAGAACAGGTGCATCTTGAGGGAGGAGTTTGCAAACATTATGAAGGAGACTTGACCTTGCCTGGGAAGATGGTGGACTTTTTCATGGTTTTGATGCCTTGCATCCAGCAGTGCAAATCAAAACAAAACAGCTGGGCTTCTTGTTCGAGAGGTTAGAGTAGACATTTATTGTCACAGGTGTTTGACATGCAGCTCGCCCGATTTTACCTGTCATCGTAAGGTTGAAGTTTGAATAGTGTGATTCATGTTCACTTGTATTCGAGACGCAGAGAGACCATTTTGAGCGGCGCCGGTCCTCCCCATACGTGGCATGCATATGCTCTCCTCAAAACTGTGGATGCGCGGGCTCGACTCGCAGTCCACTTCTTCGAAGGTTCTGGGGATGCGCATGGATCCTGCCTTGACAGTCTGGTTGACACGGAGACGGTTCTTTACGAACCGCCAGCACTGGTTGATTGTGTGAGTGCCAACCTTGACAGTGATCTTGCAGCCACCAGGCAGGTTTTTTTGCTTTAACGTAGGTTGGCGGTTGCCACTTCCATACACCACCCACCTTCACCCGCTTCTTCTGGTGGACCACGGAGCCATGGTGGACACTCTGAAGTTTGATCCTGTACGCCTTGGTGCAGTCGCTGTGGAGGATCGCCTACTTGTCCTTCAGCCAGTTGTCTGCGATTCTGTGCCGCTCGTTCTTACGTTACGGAGGGTGCCCGGACGAGGTGATCTCTTGTTAGTGGGCCTCGGATGATGCGAGCTGGAAGATACATAGTTGCATAGTGCTGTTTATGTCTTCGTGTTTTGCAAAAGAGTTGCCTCGGAGACAGCCGTAGGCTAATCAACAATGTCGGCTTACCGTGTTGGACATGCGGACCCATTGCTCCCACTCCATACCCAATTTTTTGTTCGGGGACTCGGCCTGCTTGATGGGAATTCGCTTCTTGTCAAACGCAGACTCACCCACGTCGACATCTCCCCAGGCACCTGTCTCGCCGCCGAAATTCAGATAGTGGATTGCACGTGCTTGCAGGCCCGCCTTGCGAACCAGATCGAAGCTTTTGTTGAAACACTCCACGACTTAGTGGTTGACCTGGGTCAAAAAGGTGGGTCGCGCTTGCCACCAAAAGCAACACACCGGCCTGCAGACCAAGCGAATGCCCGTCAGGACCTCTTGTTGTAAAAAACAGAGGACGGAGGTGCTGTGGAGTGCTGAGCTTGTGGCAATCCTTTCGCCGGCAACGATATCGAGGAAGTCCGACGTCTTCATCCTGCCGTCGGCCCACAGTTCCTCGAAGCAGAAAGGGCAAGCTGCCTCTTCCAAAGCATCCCGTGTGATGAGGTTGCTGGCATTATTCTATTTCAGAGCCATGAAGGTTTGGAAGGTTCGATTCCACCGCAGCCGATCGACACGGGGGGCTGCGCGGCCATTCCTGGTTTAGAGCGCTACTTCCATGCTTCGCCTTGAGTCAGCTTGGAAGACAGCTTCTTTCTCACATTCAATTTCAGAATCATACTCAACTTCCATCTGTTAGGGACACGGAAGCTGTGTGAAGGCTTCTCATGCAGAGCAATAGGTTTACCCAAGCCTGTGCTGTCGAACCTAAACATGGGCATGCACATGTAAGTGGTAAAGTAGTTTCGCACTGGAATAATCAGTATCTGGCTACTTTGATGTTGGAAGTTGTTTTGGCTGAGGTTGGCTGAGTAGGTGAATCAGTGGGCGAGTGAGTGTGGGTCATTGCATGAGTGCGTGAGTGAGTGAGTGGGTGTGTGGGTGTGTGGGTGAGTAAGCGAGTCAGTTAGTGCCGGACGCAAGCATGGGGTGTTTGAGATTTGTGGTCAGGGTTCCCGGGACCGGATTGTATTTAAATTTGCATCAGAAAATTTAAACTAAACGTTGCCACGCCCCAGGAACCAAGACCGAAGACCCAAGGTGCTCATGACTCTTGATACTTAGTTTTGGGTGCTATTTTGAATTTAAAGTGTAAGTTAGATAATTCAGCTTTAGCAAGTCTGAGTCCTTCCTACCAGCACAAGAGCCAAAATTTTGCAAGAAGCGTAAAGATGCCTTAGGATTTAGGCTTGTGTTGGTATAAAATGTCTATTTGCATTAGGTGGAGATTCAGGATGGTTCAATGGCTCTGTAGAGGTGACGTTGAAGATATATCGGACAGTTGTTTGCTACTCCCCAAGTTAACAGGGAACCTGAAAGGGGTATCGTTCCGAGGCAGGATCCCTCGTACCTCCCTCCAGCGAACAATGAAAATAAAACTCCCCCCCAGCAAGTAATACACATTTCCATGTGCATATAAATATATATATATGTATATGAAATATTCGGGGGAGTGGCTGATCTCTGAACTGGGCCTTGAATGTTGCTGATGTTTTGTGTTGAATTCGGGCTTGGTAGGCATTCAAAGGCTCCACGGCTTCAAAACTGGTGTGCCCAAAGTAGGTAGCCCTACTTTTAGGGGCTCGTCAAGCGGTGCAGGTTTCGAAATCGTGGACTCCGCCAACCAGGTTGGACCAGGGTGGTAGAATCGTAGCTCTGACGTCCGCAAAATCTTTTTCGACAAAATGCCACATAAGCTATAGTCTAAATTCCTTAGAGGAGGTTATATGGGGGAATTTACAGGAGACTACGATGGGGGTTATTAAAAGGGGATTTTAGGCGTTTAAACTATAACCACATGGCTCCATATACCGTTCAGAGAGATGGTAGTAAGCATCTTCGGGGCCATCCGCAGAGGTAGGAGTCTTGAATCTTGCGGATGGAGTATAGTGCGAGCCCTAAACGGATTGCCGACCATAAAGCTTAGCATGACTTTCACAGCGGAACACATCGGCTAAGGGAAATTGAGCGCATCATGGCATTGAGGAACGCCACACATAGCATGTTCGCAAATATCCTCTTTTTGGAACGGACCCTAGTCGTAGATTTTTTGGTTTCTGTGCTTGTCTGGGGGAGGGCGGCCAACTTCGTTTTGGGCAATTCTTCAGTTTTTTGGGTTTTGGGTCCGCTGGAGAAGACAGCGGAACAGTCAGGGTCTCGGGTTTAGGCTGTAGAGTTTGGACTCCGGGTGTCTTCAGCCAGCTTAGGCCACAAACTGAGGTCTAAAGGCATAATCCAGCTCGGCAACGTACAGGGGGTAAGACTGCGAATTGCGGCCTGGGCTTCCCCAGCTGTTGGCACGCGGTTTAGGGTTTAGGGTTTAGGGTTCTGGTGTGGTATTCGGCCTCGGTAAATGCTGTTCCTAAGGCCGTTGCCAAGCTCATGAAATTGGCAATTAAGCCTGCAGGCATGGGGGGGGGGAGACTATAACCAAAACCCCTAGGCTACGTGAGAGTGCGCTGGTCCAATTTAAACCCAAAACCTTAAACTCCATAAAGCACTTGCAGGTCAAAAGCTTTGAACCCACAATCCCAAAGCCAAGACCCCGCGTACCCTTGCAGTCCTCAGTCTCAGTTTAGGGTTGAAAGGTTAGGGTTTTGCGTAGCGATGTTTCATATGCCGTGTTTCATATGCCATTGAAACTGAACCCCCAAATATCACATCAACCCGTTCCCCGGTATTTTCCTCACGCAAGCATTCAAGTATATAACAAGGCTGTGCAGACCAGTGTTCAACAAAGTGATAAGTCAAGGAACCTTAAGCTCTAATCTTAACTTGAGGTCTAGGGTTTAGGGCTCAAGCCTGAGAAGCAGGAGTAGTGTAGAAGCCTGAACAATTACATATGTTATTTTCGTCCCCTAGAGTACCTTCACTGAGCTTGGTCTTGCCTGTGCCCGACGATGTCAAGGCTGCGAAACCTACAAGGGGATCCAGCAACTCCAGGCATCGCCGTAGGGTTTACATAGGGTTGATGGACAAGATCTTTAGTTTCCTTAGATACCTCCACCTTAAAATCAAGGTACCGTTTGGTACTTTAAAGTCATGCCTTGTTTGGGGGCATCGTTTGCAGGATCTCATGGTCTGAGTCCACGGTTTAGAGTTCGGGGTCTACAGAATTGAGCCTTGAACTTTGAACCCTAGGCCTTAACTAAACTCTTAGCCCTAAAATAAACTCTTAGCCCTAAACCCTCAAACCTAAAACCTGAACCCCAAACCCTAGAGAGTTGGGTTGAGATTTTTGCCAATTTTTACTCGCTGGCATTGCTTCCCCAGTCAGAGTCTATGCCGGGGAGCTCTCGGATGGACCAGCGTTACCTGGACCCCAAAAGTATGTAAAATCATGGCCTTTATGGCTGTTATTCGGGGTTTAGGGCTATTATCTTACATACTTTTGGGGTTTAGGTAGGGTTAAGGTTTAGGATTCTAGGGTTCAGGGTTTAAAGTTGAGGGTTCAGCGTTTAGGGCCTAAAGTTGAGGGTTGTAGGGTTTGGGGCATAGGAGTGGTAAGCTCGTTGCCAGGCTCGCGGTTCATTTTGCCCCGCTACCCTTATCTAGCATCCTATGAGCCCCTATTTGGGAGCTACGCAACTGGAAACTACCCACTCGGTTAAGGGTTTGGGGTTTAGTTTTTGAAAGGTTCTGTTTCGGATGCTGGCTTGAGCTTTTGAAGTTGCAATCCTCCTGAGCCCTTGGCTCTGCACCCTGAACCCTCTCCTGGTCCTTCGACTTCAAATTCGAAGCCCCAGTCCCGAGGGTAGTTCCAGCCAGGTCAAAATTGCATTTCTCATCTGACTAGAGTAGGGGATTAAGGGCCTTTCGAAGAGTGTATAAGCTATACTTATACAGTATAAGTATAGCAATACTTGTGGTGTAATCAATTACCCAGCTAGTAATTCCTATATACTTCGAAGAATCCACAGTTTCCCTTTTCTATCCGATTTCCATATGATTTTCTATCAACGGGTGTAAAGCTAGGCTGTTTTACAGTATGAGATTTTTCCACAGACCATTGGGGTGTATTTTGGGGCTCCATCTTCTGGAAACCCCGTTAAAGCATCTTGAATCAAAAGAAAGACCTTTAAGCATCTACTAGTAGACCTGTACAGAAACCCTTAACCCCAAACTCGAAACCCTAAGCCCTAAACGCCTAGCCCGTGTGCACGCAAGATTCCCTGTCCCAGTGCGCCCTGCAAAGTTTTGGGTTATGTGATCTTGCCGTGCCCCTACATAAACCCTAAACCCTAAAGCCTAAACCGCTTGCCCAATCGTAGGAGCTCGGGGAATTAGCGCTTCAGAGTCATATGAGTTGAGGATGTAGGTCTTCAGCTTTATTTCTACGGGTCTTCTGTAGCTTGCAGGGGGATTTGAGGTTCCAAAGCATTCTATTCCCCGAAGATAACTAAATTGAATTGTTTTGGGGGATGAATCCTTTTTACCCTAGGGCTCCAGTTACCTAAATAATGGGAACTGGGTTCTATATACCCTATAGTTACATAGCCCAGTAACCTACTATTGGTTAGCTATTCCGGAATAGTTCCCTAAACCCTAAACCCTAAACCCTAAACCTCCGTACATCGTAAGTACGTGGCGAAAATCCTTGCTCCAATCTTGTTGGATCCGCCCTAAAGCCTAAACCCTCAACCGTCAACCCTAAACCCTGAAACCTGAAAGCCCCCCTTAAGCAGATAGAATATGGTTTCGGGTATATTAGAATAAGATCCCCATATACCCCATATTCTATCTACTTAAGGGGGGCTATAAACCTTAAACCCTAAACCCCATCTACCCTATATTCTATCTACTTAAGGGGGGCTATAAACCCTAAACCCTAGACCCCATATACCGCACACTCTATCCACTTAAGGGGGGCTATTAACCTAAGCAGCCCGCACCAACCCCAAGCCGTAGGCCAGCCTTCCCGCCGCGCACACTTACATTGGGTCCATGCTGGGAATATCTAGGATTAAGGGTTTAGGCCTTAGGGCTTAGGGTTTATAGGGCTTAGGGTTCAGGGTGCAGGGTTTAGGGAGAGGGATGCTGCATCATCAAAGCCGAAAGGGCGCTCTCAATTCTTCACGCTGCATATCTCTAAATATCTCCCTAGACCCAATGTAGTTCCTTTTTGGGTTTGGTATGGCTTTTTGGTTAGGACGCTTCTTAGGACTACCAAAAAGGTACTACATTCAAGGGTCTAGGTCGCCCTTGTCCACCTAGTCATCTTGGGACTTAGCTTGGACCTTAGACCCTTAACCCTCTGGGAATCCCTTATATTCTTATTATGGGTAATTAAGGGTTAACCCTTAGTAGGGATCCTAAGTGCCACGTAGTAGTTTCGGGGCTCCTGAGCTGGGCTTAGGGCGTAGGAGTGGTCTTAGTTTAGGTTTGGGGTTTAGGGTTCAGGGTTTAGGAGTGCCATACCACGTGCTTGGCTTTACAAGGTAATGGAGTAGTGGATGCCTTCCGCGGTCCCTCCAGAATTCCTACGATGTATACTAAAATCCTGCATGACGCTGAGTACCTTCTACACTGGAAATGATCGTTATTTTGCATATGAAAGTTATATATACAGTTTTTAACTTTGGCAGACTAATCTCGTTATCCATATCCTTCATTCCCTACTCCATTAATTGTCGGATAAAGCTGAGCCAAGCACGTGGTATTGCACTCTAGAACTAAACTGTGGCTGCTCCTGAGCCTCTTGACGAGCCCCAAAGCCAGGTGGTGAAAAGGTTTAAGTTTTAAGGGGTTGCCTAAACCCAATTTACCACAAGCCCTACTTGAAGAATGTTGGATGGTTGCCGGTGTCGTTGTGCGCGTTCAATGTTGGAGTATAAACAGACCTGAATATTACCCCAGCCATGACTACCCATAACCAAGTGGACCCAACACATCCCTACATTGCCTTTCATATGGGCGGTTGTCAAAATTATGGTCCCTTTTGGGTCCCTATTATAATACGGCACCTAATATTTAGGGTACCCAAATGAACCAAATTTTTGACAACCACCCCTATGAACCCCTAAACCCTAAACTTTATACCGTAAAAGCCTAAGATTTTGAGCCGAAAGGTCGGGCAGAGAAGACCAGAAGCTCCTCCTCTTGGGAGGTTTCTCGGAGGGACACTTAAAGGCTTACAGCGTTTATAGGGTTTAGGGTTAGGGTTTGAGGTTTAGGGTTTACGGTTTATAGGGTTTTGAGGTTTTAGGAAATCTTTCAACAGATTCAAAGTCTGGGTTGATGGGCTTACGGCTTAGGGATTCGGGTTTCGCGCTTGGGGTTTTATAGCTCAGGATGAAAGGCTCGAATCTGAGGCTCCAGGGCTTACGGTATACGAATTCGAGGCTTAGGGCTTAAGGTTCAAGGCTTCAATTTAGGAAAAAGAGGCTTGAGGCTCGGGGTTTAAGGTGCGTTTGCATCAGGAGGACAAGGGCTTATGCAGGTTCATATAGGACTTTGGTGTAGTTTGAATGATTGTACACAGGGTTTCTTTCGGGCGGCTGTAGATATGAATCCCAGCTCATAGTCGGCCTCAGAGTGCCTACCTGACTCGTGAGGGATTTGGGGTTGAGGGACGTGGGGATTTGGGGTTTCAGGATTGCGGGCATCTGGACTTGAAAGTCGAGGGTTAGTGTTTACGTGTAGAATTCAGTTCGTAGCTTGGAATCTGAGTTTAGGTTAGAAGACACAAGTTTCCTAAAAAGAGATCCTCACTGCAGTGCTTGCGAAGCCTAGGGCTTAGAGCTTAGGGTATCCAACCGCAGATTAGGACACTAAGCCTTAAGCCCTAACCTAAACCCTAAACCCTAAACTTCGGTCCTCCTGCGCGCAAGCGCATTTCGGCTTGGATTAGCAAGGTGGAAAAAAGGGGTTGTAAAAACAAGCAGCCGAAGGTGCGACTTTTGCACCCAACAGTCCAAGCCACAACGCCCAGCTAGACATCTGAGGGGTCATCGGAAACCCTAAACCCTACACCCTAAACCCTAAACCCTAAATCATGGCCCATGTCAGGTGTAGAGCTCGGGGTTTTGGGTTGAGGGTTTGGGGTTGAGGATTTAGGCGCGGGCCAGGCATTGGCTAGTCCGAGGGACAGGTTCCAGCCCCAAACGCCACATTCATGGGTTCCTACTACTGCCCCAGACTTCCCCTGAAGTATGCTGAACCCTTAACCCTAAACCCTAAGCCATAAACCCTAAATCCTAAACCCCTAAATCCTGTCCCCTTACAACCTTTTCCCCACCCTAAATCCTTCGCCCTAAGCCCATTCTCCAGGGCTAGTCAAGGACAATTAAGGGGCAACCTCGGAGACGATCGGGGCTGTAGGGCAAACTTTAAAACCCAACCAGGGTCGTACCCCTAAAGAATCCAAAAAATGGAACCCCCCCAATATGGACCCATTACTACATTGGGGAAACTAAGGGATTATAAGTAAATTGCGTGGGTGGGTGAAGGGGGGTGTTAAGGGTTTAGGGTATAGAGTTGAGGGCTTAAAGCTCTGAACCGTAAACCCTGAAACCTGGAGCTTGAAATCCAAGCCCTGGAGCAGGATCCTATACCCTAGATCCCAAGCCCCAAATTCTAAACCCTGAGTATAATGTTCATAGTATTAGTATCCCCAAGCCTCTAATGTATTCCTAGACCCTACCCCTAAACAGTAGCAGCCATTCTTTTCCATTCCTTTATCAATATACTTATATACACCCACCCCCACATAATAAGCTCTTCGTTAGAGCCTGTATACCTAAACCCTAAATCCCTAATCCCGAAACCCTAAGCCCCACGACCCTAAACCCTGGACCCCTAAACCCTAAACCCTCAATCCCTAAACCCTAAATCCCTGGACCCCTAAACCCTAAACCCTAAATCCCTACACCCTAAACGCTAAAGTCCTAAACCCTAAATCTCTAATTTCAGGATTCCAGTCCATTGCGCTCGCCGCTGGTGGCTTCAACCTCGCCGGGCTCCACGTCCTTCCCGCCCTTCCAATGGTTTAAGGGGACTTAGGGATGGATTTATGGTTTAGGGTTTAGGATTTCTAGGGGTTACATAGGGGTATGGTATGGTGGTTCTATGGGGAGAATCGAAAAGGAAATGGAAACTACTATGGTATTCAGGGTCTAGGATTCGGGGTTTAAGGGGTTTAAGGGTTTAGAGGTTAAGGGTTTGGAGGTTTAGAGCCTTGGGTCTAAAATCCTTAAGGGGGGGTTATTTAGGGGGATTATATAGAGTTTAGGGTTTAGGGGTTTAATGTTCAAGGGGTTTAGGGTTTCAAAGGCTTAAGGGTTTAGGGTTGAAGGGTTTAGGGTTGAAGGGTTTAGGGTTGAAGGGTTTAGGGGTGCAGGGTTTGAGGGTTTAAAGGTTTAGGGTTTAGGGTGGTCCCTGTAAAGGGGATAGTGAAGTTTAGGGTTAAGGAAAGGAGGGTTCAGGTTTTGGGGCTTTACAGGTTTAGGGGTTGCGGTTCAGGCTTTCGGGTTGAGGTCTTAGACGCTCGGTTTAGATGGCTTGGGGGAATCAGGTACCAAACAAAATCCTCTCATGCACGAGGGCTAGGTAATCGACAATTCTTCACCCTGAACCCTAATTCCTAAACCCAAGCCCCTAAACCCGAATCCCTAAACCTCAGACCCTAATCCCTACGGTCGATGCAGGAAATCGTGCCCCACTTAGGATCCCCAAAGTACTGTAATCATCTGGGTGTAGCCTGTCTGGGTGGTGCAAGAATTCCTCCACCCTTAATCCCTAGACCCTATGTCGGTGCAACTGCGTAAGTGGTCGCTGGATCAAGGAGGTCCCTTGAAGATTTCCATGCTATTGATCAGAATTTCGTGCCTCGTAGGTTTACTTACAGGGAGTTTTTAGGCATTTATTGTGGCTTGCCGGGGGGTTGTAAGGAGTTTCATTTACGATTCTTGCAGGGTGAACGGGTTTTGAGGTTTGCTCGCCCAGGCCTTCTAACTACATGTACATGTCAATTATGAGCTAGCTTGTCCCAATGTAGACCCCAAAATACTATAATCCTTAATATTGGGACCCCCAAAAAGGTACCCCTAATTCTGGGAAACCCCCAAATAGTGTTATATGAAGTACATGGGCATAAATCTGAAAAAGAATCTGTACCAAGCCCTCAGGAGGGGTGGCCCTTATCATCCGCATATACGTCTATGACGTAGGGGTGTGGAAGATGGAACACGGTTTAGGGTTTAGGGTTTAGGGTTTAGGGTTAAAAGCAGCCTGTCAATTTGTAGTTGCAAATGTATACTTGCCGAAGGAGTGTTTCTTGTTAGCGGCGTTGGGTTCACCTAGCCTCATACTGTGGATGAAGGAAATCTTGCATGAACTGATATAGCATGTACCCCATTAGTCAGTGGTGCAAGATTTCCTCCATTCACCGTACCTCCACACCCAACATCCTTGCGTCAATCTGTTTTCAACAGACTCGTACTTATGACTATGCCAGGTCCCGTGGGTCCTAAGCACTGGGTTTGCAGCACGGTCCGTTCAAAGGCACCCTTTGTATGATAGTGTTCACGATTTGTTTGACCTTTTTTTGGCACCTTCTCTCTGCTTCTTTTGTGAGACAAGCCCTATTCTGTGGGTGGAGAACTCAACGTGCACACATTTTGTCCAGCACGGAAAGGCTTCACTGAAAGATGTACCTAACAAATGGACAGACATACCAAGCCAATAGCCATTTCGGCAGCTACTCTCCTCCCTGTAATCAAAAACACCCGCTAGTCATGAATATTCCCAAGCGGGGGTAGGTCTGACCCATGGCAGGGAATTTCGCGGGGCTTGTAGTTGGGCTCAGTCATATGTAGGATTAGGATGTAGGGCTTAAGGTTTAGCAGCCCACCGCAAATGCAAGCCATTTCAGACCCAGAGCTCTCGATCTTAGCCCAAGCCAGAGAATTACTAGATCGATGTTAGAGATCCTTTATACTTTTGGGGTATAGGATTCCTTATATTCATGTCAAAAAGGATCTTTTTTTGCTCCTAGCGTACTGTGGGCGAAGTATACCTCCATAAACCCGGAGCTCTAATCTTTAAGCCCTAAACTCTCAATAACTATAGTCCCCTTAATTAGATAGAAGATGGGATATGTTACAAAAAGATCCCCATATACCCCATATTCTATCTACTTAAGGGGGACTATGCACCAAACCCCGGACTCGCAGAGTTGTTTTTCGCTGCAATATGAGGCCTCATGCCTCTGCGCCTTATGTCTAGCTCCGTGACAAGCCGCATGCTTGACGTCACTTTCCTGTGAGGGTTTAAGGCTTTGGATTTAGGATTTAGGGCTGGGAGATTTAGGGATCTGGGGTTTAGGATTCGGGATTCAGGGTCTAGGGTTTAGGAATTCCCGGTCAGGGTTTAGGATTCATACCCTCACCCGAAACCCTCAGAAGCGCCAGCCTCGGACGATTGGCTCAGAACCTCTTGTGCTCCCTGGGGTTGCGGGGCCCTGGGTACTTGCACTGAGCCCGGAGAAGAGGCCGGCTATTAGCCAGCATGGGGAACGCGAGCCACGAAGGGATTCTACAAATTTTCTGTGGGTTTAGGGTTTAGGGCCTGGGAGTCCTTGTGCTGGGGGTGCGTAAGGGTGATCCCAATTTCTACACTGGCATGGATTTGGCAAGAAACGGGGCAGCTAGAGCTGGGGAACCCGGGACAAAAGTACAGAAGTATGCTAGATACTTGGGCTTAGAATTCAGGATTTCAGGTTTAGGGTTTGGTTTACCCTAAACCCTACCTAGACCCTCCAATTAGTACTTTTTGGTAACCCCAATAATTCAGAATCCTTACCAAAACACCATACCAAACCCAAAAGGAACTACATTGGAGGGTCCGGCTTTAACCCTAAGCCCCTAAACCCTAAACCCCAAACCCCAAACCCCTGAACCCCTAAACCCTAAGGGGTTTAGGGGTGTAGGATTCATGGTGTAGGGTTCAGGGTGTTGATGGATGATGAGACCTCTGATCTGCTAAGGTGCCGGGATCCCCCAAACCCCCAAGTTCTTAACGAATAACCTAGGCAACATATAGGGCTCAGGGTTTAGGGATTTAGGGTTTAGGGTTTAAAGATTTTGAGGTTTAGTTTAGGGTTTAGGTTTCAGGTTTTAGGGTTTTGCCTTGAGGGTTTAAGAGGGGCGGATGGGAGCAACCTCACCCCAAAGGATTGTTTACACGGGAAATGGTTCCAAAATGACCTTATCTCAGGCTTCGCTTGGGTACTGCCCCCACCCAGT
>CAJNIZ010005305.1:0-19673 GCA_905231905.1 Symbiodinium pilosum
CAGCAAAAAAAAACACGGGTTCCGCCTCACCAGCGCTGTTGAAACGCATAAACCAGTCTTACATAATGTGGAGCGCACGAGAAGCAGGGACTCGTGACAAAGTGTGCTCTGCAGTTTTTCCACAGGCTACCGATTGCAAAGACCACGCAAAGAAAATACTGAAGGATGGATGACTTAGAAAGGCGATGCTTTACGAATTAACGCCTTGAAGGCTTACGGTATCTTACAGTCTTTCAGCGCTGCTGGGGTTTTGGGTTTAGAATGCAGGAACACTAATCCGCTGCAGGTCTCCTGCAAGCGTCGCCGCATAAATCGCATCAAGGAGCTGGGACCGAACAAGCAGACTAAAACTGCGACTCCATTCCAGCTCGTGTGAACCCTTGTACCTGCCACCTTTTTCGCCCAACATCCTCGCAGCAGAAACCGAATCCTCGAACCCTTGAATTCTCCAACTCATTGCAAGTAAAACCCTATATCACATCCCAGGCGCCCCTTCGTGCCCGGCTGCTGCCTGGGCTTGCTAACTTTTGTGATGTATATACGTTTGAGGGGATGGCGCGTCCTAGCTTCTTGAGAGCCGTAGATTCTAAGGTTGGGCGGCTGTGGGCTCCACTGCCCTCAAAACTAAGGTTCTTGGACTGTAGGGTGACTTCATAGAACCCCAAAACCGGAAATTGTGGCAAACCCTCTGTAAGCCAAAACGAAGCTATTGAACCCTCCATCCGAACTGTCAGCGCAGAATGCAGAACTCTATGCCCATGCTCTGCACGGTGAGGGGCTTGCGAAGCCTGCGCTACTGAAATGTGAGTCGTTTCTCCTCCCTCCTGCCATTCTGCTAATGGTAGTGTTGGCAACGCTCCTGACGGCACAGCTGAGAATTAAGATCGTAATTCTAGACGCGGTGTTGCAAAGATTGTGCTTCGGGGTCCAGGGGACGATCAACAAACACAAGCTGCATGAAGGGACCTATGAAGCAGACCGCAGAGACCTCACAGCCACACGGGCAAGAGTTGATCCAGGCGGATCATGATTACAGACAGTAGGCCTCCTTACACAGCGACCAGGATGGAAAGCCTCAGACGGCACAGTTCAACAAGCGTGCGAAGACTCAGCTTCCGGAAGATTGCTGACATAACCATACACCTAGAAGATCCAACTCAGGATTTTGCTTGAAGCATACAAGGAACCTTGTTGAATCGTTAAGCTGTTAAGCGGTCTAAAATCTCAAAGCTCCATAACTGTATTCCAAATGATCCCTTGCCTCACGTGTCCCTTGGCTACAACACTGAACCGCAAAGCCTACCCAGGCCTTACACTCTTAACTTAAAGCTGTATCCCTGTACGTGCATGGCCCCCATATACGGCCATCAAATCCCCATAAACCTTACGGCGTCCGGTCAATTTCTGCCTGTGGATTTCCAACACAGCGGCACCAGCCGGGATTTTGGGAACCTGCGCAGACTAGCGAAGGCTGATAGGGGCCAAGGTTCCGTAGCGGCTCGTAGTTCTGCACGAAGGCTACCCCTCGCTCCTCGTCCCTGGGCAAGCATGTGGAGCTTCCGCACAGTTTTACATGTATTTGGGGGGGGGGTTCTACTACAGGTGTTTTCAATATCCTATGGGGATACAAGAATCCCTTTTGTGAGGAAATTGGGTTGGTTGTTTCAGGCTGTGGGATCTCGGTTGGGTGTCGGCGGATGACTGCCGAGATTGAGGTCGCAAGTCTTTGCGCTTACTCCTCTTCGACCTCCCTCAGATCTATATGACGATCTGTTGGTGAAGATGTGTCAAAGACGAACAGACATTGCATTCGAGACGTCCTCCTACAAGCTCAGCATGTCCGTAGAGGGAGCCCACATAAAGCAGTTGCAAAGCTACAGCACATGCAGCCTTTTGAGTTTATGAGATCATTTCACTTTTCCACAAGTTCAGGCTTACTCTGGTATATGTTAAGTCTAGGCGCACGGTTTCGGGCATGGAGCTGGCAAGGCTCAAGTTTGAGTTGCAGCTAGTGGTCCTCTTACTTCAGCAGAACTGTTTGTGCTGAGGGCACTAGGGTTCTTGGGTTTGAGTCTGTCGGTGCTTGTGTTTTGGCTTTAGGAGTACACCTTTGTGGAATGTTCCTGATTGATTTCAGGGACCCCAAAACAAGCCTCGGGTAGTTCTATGAACTCGTGGTTGACCCTTCTGCGCTAAGGCAACACCAAGAAGTCAGTGAAGGGAAACATGTGGCCTTCTGAGGGGGCAGCGGGAGGTGATGAGCAAATGGCACGAAGGAGCTAAACCCATCACACAGGGTACTACCATGGGTGATGCAACCCTAGGCACTCGGGGTGAATTTGGCGTTTTGGGCTCTGGGCAAGGCCATGCCTAACAATCCAAGCTACCAAGCCTTCCTTCCTATTCTTAATTAGAAGCCTGACCTGCAAACAATGCAAAACGCATACCCACCTCAATATGGCTGTTACGTTCCAAGCCAAGAAAGGCCCAGACAGTATGGATCCAGTCTTCATGGGAATGGCTTTGAGGCGCCGGGTGTAGGGCTCGAGGTCTTCGGGCGTTTATGCGTGGAGTCCAAAGGAGAAGTCAGCAGAGATGATCACACTAGGTCACTAGATGTTGGACGTATGTGTGCATACATAATTACATGTGAACTCACACAAAGATAGATAGATAGATAGTTTGACTTACTGGCAAGGTAAGAATGACAGAGCCAGGCAAACAAGGATACCTGGAGCCACTCTGAATCGCTGTGGCCGCAATGCAAGTACATTGAAGACAGAATCTCGCACTTTGAGCCCCAAAGCACCTTAACTTGACGTTCTTCAACCATATCCCTCATGGGTCAGAATTTCTCAGTCAGAATGTCCCCTGGTCACAGAAACAAACAGGGAATTTTGCCAGAGCACGAGAGTGCGGCAGGATCGCTGCCTTTCAGGGCTCTGGCGACAAAAATGTCAGGCTCCATGCTTACAATCATATAGTAGGGCTGAGCATCGCAGACTTAAGAGACTAGAAGACCCCAATGGCAAAATATAGCATAGGCTTGACTCACAATAGGTAGTTTTGCATCGAAACGCATGTAGAGTCTTCAGAAGAAACCTTGGTATGTCTGGGTCCCAGGATGTGGCCCCATGCCCGAAAACTGGTAGGATGCTTCGCTTGCCAGGACTGAAGAACGCCGACCTCATGCGTAGCAATGACTAGGTGCTGGCTCTCTACTGCGAAACTCCAGAAGCAGAGCCTTGCTCTTCAGACGCACTGTGATGCAATCTGCTGCAATACGTGTACACATGGTACACCCAGAAAAAGAAAGTCCAAAACATCTACATAAAATCCCTCAAACCTTCATTCTTCCCCAGTATATCCAGCAGCCTCGAGCATAATCTTAATCAAAGATCCGAGTGCCAAATATATCATTCGCTCAAAGGCCCAAACCACGATGCTTGACGCTATACTGCTGCCAAGAACCCTGAAAGCTATACATTGCAGAGCTTCAACGCAACTACTACTAGGCGAGCCTTCTTTTCGTTGCTTCTCCTGAGACTTCTGCTCCTGAAGCAAACAAGCGACGTCCACTCTCGAGGCCCCTGTCTCTTGGGTCCCCAAACTACACGGATCCCTTCTTAGGGTCAGGTGCCTTGCCAGGCTGAAACTTGTTGATCGGGCTTAGGCTTCGAATTCCGTAAGCTGCTTCCAAGATCTGCCGGGACAGGCCTCGATGCGCATCGTAATAAACATGGATCGCCAACAGTCCTAAGTTTAAACCTGAGTCGCCGCACTGAGTCTTTGCAATGGCGCCTCTGATGCAACCACGAAAAGGATGACGGAGTGCATGGAGACCTTAATTCGACGGGCTTTGGGTGCAAACAACCTTTACGACCGCCGACACAGGTCACGGCGGACGGAGGATGTCTGATTAGGGCGTGAAACTGGTCGACGTGACACAGGCGTATAATCAGAATTCAAAACCCCACAAATCTCCATATCTAAGGAGTGCGTAATCAATGCTTATTACGATGCTTTTCCTAATACGATCGCATACTTGCGTTGGAAGCAGCCTTGCATGACTCGCCCATGTTACTCTGACTGCAGTTGACGGGACGAGCATCAAGGGATAAATTGTCGGACTCTTACGAGTATGACTATGAACCGTAGCTATTCTCATAATCATAACGCAGGTCAGATCTCTCCCTGAAAGTGACACCATATAAGCTCGAAACTTGAAAGCCCTGACGCCACCAGCCACAATGACCTGGAAAGAATGCAGCATTCAGCACTACATAGTTGCTTGTCCTGAAACCTCATTGAACCCCGAAGATCCCCTTAAGCTGCCAAGTGGGCTAAGGCCAGCAAGACCACCGGCATCATTACCGGTTGAGTTTCCTTTTGAGGCTTGACAGGGGATCTGTCGGAGATTTTAGGATACCAGACTCAAGATGAGATATGGAGGATTTGGATTGATGCTCTTGGAGTTTTGCGAAGCTTTCTTGAAAGCTATCTCTTACGTACATGGGTGGTTCTCAAATCAGGGTCCCCTCTGAACCCGAAAGTGCAGCAACAGTTCTTTACATAGTAAACTTGGTTTTAGAAAGGCTCCTGCTGCCTACTGACATTGGTGCTGCTGAGGAATGTTTTTTGGGGTCTGAAGTTTGCTTCTCTGGATATGAAGATTCGGGAATTGGAGGGAGTAGATGCAGAGCGAACGTTTGGATGTACGGCTCTGGGCGTTTAAGTTGGAGTGCGGCCTTACGGCTTCCAGCAAGAGCAGGCTAAGTGATCACTTGCTTCTTCTGATTTGGTTCCTTGATAGTCTGCACAAGGGTGGAGGGTTCTCAAAGTCTCTACCACGAAGCAACAGCCGTAAGAATGTTTGCAGAATTCCCCAATAAACTGAAAGCAGATAGCAGAAGCATGCAGAAGCAGAAAAGAATTCAGCAAGGTTCGTTGGCGTGCCTAGTGCTGGCTGAGGGTCCAAAGCGGGCTCAATCAGCGTGACTGGGCGGATGGAAAAGACGTACCTGTAGCGGGGGATACGGGTTGGGGCCGGGGGTTCAAGCGTCGGGGCTTAAGAAATGGCATCTTGGGTATTTATCGTGGGCCGCTGGCAGAAGTTTTTCGGCTTCAGCTCAGGCTTCTCTGGGTATGGCAAACAATGTACATCAGCTGCACATCTTTTGGAAGTGGCTCTGTCTACCGCATGCTGGCGCCAAGCTGTCGGGATCTGTGCAGTTGTGCCTTGGGCTTCTCAAGGAAAGGTGAAACCTGTTGAACCTGCAAGCATCCCAAGAAGTGCAGCTGAGAGGCGTCAGCATGGAGCCGGCGGACCTCTCTGCAGCATGCAGCAAGGAATTTGCAAAGCCCTGCAAAAGTGTTGAGGGACTTCATGGGTGCACAGTTTCTCAGGTGCTGTTATGAAGATTGTGGGCATGAAAACAGAAAGCGCAACATATTCCTGACGAGCCCTCGCGCAAGTCGAAAAAGAAACCCACGTTACTTGTATCTCTGCAAACAACGTAATCAGGGGTGCGGTGCAGGTTTCCGCTTCTTCTCAGCTACTCAGGCACCCTGCACTACATCAAAAACGACTGACCAGGAAGCCTGTCCTTGTTGTATAGGATGCACAAAGCTAGACACATGAGATCACATGTTCACATGTAAGCTTGAGCGGTATCGGTCAAGGAATTACATGCTGCGGTACACTCGAGCAGCAAGCAAGAAACGTACGGGCATCTATCAAAACCCCTCTCAGGTGTGCCGAAACTCCCAGCCCGAAGCCAGCCATTATTCCGAAATCTTGTTTGACCCAGGAACTCAGCCGCGCAAGCTGATTGCCGAAATCTCAAGCCGGGAAAGTTTTGTTTACAACTGAGGGTGATAGTTCTAGTACTTCTGCTACTGCTCTTAATTCTTAATATTGTTAGCACCATGTGCCATCGCCAGGCAAGCCGCTGTGCGATGTTCTTAGTCAGTGCGCAGCAACGGCGCACAACGAGTGTGGCGCACCAGCCCGAGGGAATCCAAACCTCCATACACAAAAAAAAGCAGCAGCAGGAAGAACAGGAAAAGGAATAAGACTTCATGGCAATGATAAGATAAGAGTCGGTCAGAAGAACAAGCAATGAGGTGACCATGAGCAACACACTGGTGACACTCGTAAGCTCTTACCAAGACAGATTGACAAACAAGAGGGCTTACCTTGTGGGTAGGCGTGTGAACGCATGGTAGGTTGTCAAGTTGGACATCCTTGCGTCTCTCCGCAATCCTTCTGGTCTGCTAGTCATAATGAGATATTCGAAGCCCTGCGAAGCTGTGACCATGAAACCTTGAGCCTTAAACTGTAATCCCCCAGCCGGGCGACTCGAAAAAAGGCATGCCTTGGTGCGCCTTCCCTCCTGACTGAGGTATGCAGCCAAGTCGCGAGCATTGTGATAACTGTACCTTGGTTTAGAGCAGAACGAGACTTGAGGGCCTGAAGCCAGGGGTTGCCAATGATGTCACTTCCACGTGGCGAGATCTGAGGGAAAGGTCGCGAGACGCTTGAGAAGCTTAGCAATGCAATGCTGGCGCTCTCAGGCGCAAAGATTATGATTAAGATGTGGCTTGGCATGCTGGTCAAACTCTCAGCTGTCACATACAGCCTGGCGGCCTGGCAGACTTCCCTCCAAGCACATACCGGCTGAAAGACGTGGATTCAGCAAAGGAGCCCCAAGAGGAACACCACAATGAATAAGTTCAGTACTAAACGCGTTGAAGCCATAGAGAAGGCGCAGCCAAGTTCGTGAAACACACCACCTGCATCATTCCTGCAGCTTTTAATTGCCTTTTCGTTATCGAGGACTCCGCTACGTTTCTGCAGCAAAGGTCTTGTGCCCCTTTTGCAAATGCCAAGACTCCATATGATCCGTAAGGTACTGTATGCAAATGAAGAACCGCAAGCTGATCCTCGTTCGACCAAAGCCCCTTGACCTGTGAGAGAAAGCCCCCTTACCCTGAATTCTTATCTCACAAAACCAGTACATATTAACCCCTACATGCTCGAACCTCACAAACCACTAAACCCCAACAATGCTGAGGTGCGGTGGTCCCAGCCTTCGCGCAAGTGCGCACCAAAGCTGGTGTGATGGGACATGAACCTGAGAATTTTTTATGAAACAAATGGCTGAAGTTTAGGTAGTCTTCAGTCCTTAGGGATGAAGGCTCAGAGGTGTACGTTTATGGAGTTTTAGGTTGGGACCTCTCCTTCCAAGCGGGAGATGAATGAAAAACCATGCTAGCAAGCCCCCTAACCAACCAGAACAAAGTACCACGTTTCACAGAGGTTCATGCAGGTGTCTTCCAGTAGCTACCAGTAGAAGCACTCGGCAACATATTACTAGAACAAGGATTTGAGATACCCTGCAGATTTGTCATTTAAGGCGAACTACAGCCAACTGTTTTTAGGAGTCTGGGGCTTGCGCTGTAGGCTGCGGGGTTGAAAGACTTCATGGGGCAAGCGCGGGAAAGGTTAGAGTCGGCTTGGAGTCTAGGTTAAAGGCGGTGGGGTGTAGGTTGCAGGAATGTTGGATTTACAGCATAGCCCTACCTACTTCACAGCACTCCAGTTCTTGCGTTTAGGTGCTGTTAATTTGCTGCATCTTAACACCACTGTTGACTTCCACGCACCGAATACTACTGCTGCCTCTTCTTCTTACAAAGCAACATCATCATCCTTCTGAGCCCGTTCCTTCGCCAGAATGGCTGTGTGCCAGCATGGCAGGAACAGCAGAACCAGCAGAAGCGCCGGCAGGCTCTATCCACGAAAGTCTGAGGCCGCGGCACCCACGAAGCGAGACACATGGCAAAATTCACCAGGCACCTCTGTGACTTCATTGTGGCTTGGGGTCCTCGAATAACGGCAATGGCAGATTGCATTTCTGGTTCTCCTTCAGCAGTTAAATATATGGAGTATGGGGGCAAGTTCCTCTACAGGATCTTCCATTTTTCCTGCTTCCTGTAGCTGCACCACGGCTCACAGACACCTTCAGGATATGGGATGGCATTGCAAGCTGAAGGGTTAAGCTGGAAAGGTTTCAGGTGCTCAGGTGATGTAGGCTCCAGGGGTCGAGAAGTTGGGGTGTTGGGCTCCAGGTCTGGGGCACAGAATTTCCAAGGAGCAGATCCTTTCCATGGCCATGGCCTTCATGCTACGGCCAAACAATCAGTTTCAAAGTCGACCTCAACCAGCTTCAGCTATGGGGAGCGGGTGGCTCCCGAGCCCTAGGTTTGTGCCGAGACGCTCTCCCCCAAGCAGGTGAGCCTTCATCGCATAGTAAGGCCCACGGTCCTTGTCCTGGCGTAATTGCTCATGACGAATTGCTGCTGCGTTCGTCAGGCTCGTACGTCGCATGCAATGTGAATGGAACCTTTTGCATGTTCGCCTGCAGGTATGGACCCCTTTGCAAACCTCAGGTCAACATAGCCTTGCAAGCGCACTCTCACACACAATCTTAAAAAGTGTGCTGCGACCTGAAGGGCATCAGCCCAATACCATCTTTGTAGAGACACATTTCCGAGGGAAAAGTTCAACTGCGACTCACATGCTTCAGACAATAACGAGGTTTCATGATAGAATTCGTCATGCAGACTGATCAAATAGATGGCTGAGACAGTACTGGGAGACTCCCATGTCTCCGGGTGTAAGGCACATACTCGCAGGCTAGGGGGCGCCGCATGAGGATTTGCTGGGCTTTCGTATGGAGGCTTTTGTGGGCCCCAGTTACGTCGTTTGAGATCTGCCGTGAGTTGCTAGCGGCCTTGACACGGAGCTTTAACAGCCTTGCTTGCCTTGTGAACCAAAATCATGTTCGGCATCTTCGAGAAGCTTTGAACTCCGAACCCTATTCGAAGCTCTCATGGAACCCGCGGGAACCTTCAAGAAACGCTCGGAAATCAGCGCCCCCAGACAGTTTGAGGCCAAGGAGACAATGACCTCAGGCATCAAAGAGGCTGCTCTATAGTCCTACGCATGCGCAGTTGGGACTGGAGGAACTATGGGGGATTCTATTCGGAATGCGGAAGGGATCCCTTCCACGATACACAATTAAGCATCAGCCAGTAGCCCAGTACATTAGCCGTCGTCAGTCTAAAATTTTGAGTGTTCAGTGTAACGTGTTGTTGACATTGAGCTTACGGTTTCTTCAATTGCAGCCAAGAAAACCTGATCCCAAGGATCCCTCAGCTAAGTACGGCCCTGCTAAGGTTAAATGTCAGCTTCTGAAGACGTCTCAGGGAGCTATGCTGAAGCCATGCCAAAATCGTTAGGCTTGCAAGATTCTGAGCTGAAGTCTCACGATGCAATGTATTTGAAAGTCTCTAGGCGTTTTGTACTGGCAATAGGCTGATGGTGCACTACCGTGTGCTGGCTTGGTAGAAGACTCACGATACAGACTGCAAGAACTCAAACCAATGAATTGCAATTGCCAGGGCCAGAATGAGGAGATGTTTAGACGCCTCAAGCTGTAACTAACTCCCACAAAGACTGAACATGTTCCCATGCAGTCCACACAGCAAATGCGGAACCACAGTGAACAGTTTTGATTTAGATGCTAGTCGTGGATGTTTTGGCCTTCTTCTCTGCGTGGGTTTGACGGGATATGAGTAAATCAGGTATGCAATATCCTGTCTAACAGTAGGTGAAATTCTTGAATTGAGGGTCTCCTGACAAATGCACGAGAAGTGGGTGAAACCTGGCCAGCACTCTTGATACTTGGTCCCGGAAGAAATATGACCCCTAACACCCATCATGAGGATGACAGCAAGAGAAGGCTGGCAGCACAGAGTGCACCTTGAATTTTCAAACTGAGAGAAACAGAAGGGCTGCACACTAGTTAGATTCGGTCTGCTCAGGGATGCCCAGACGGGCGTTAGAAACTGAATCTCATGGCAGTCCCTATAGAGCGTATACAAGCGAGTAGTTTGGCCTACAAACCGCTCCCTCAGCCACTGCCAGGGATCATGAAGATGGACCATCTCATGTCAATGTCAAGCGGCATAAAAGACGGACACCTGCGGAGTCACATTTTGGCGCTACAAAAGCTATCATACACAGGGGGACCCTTATCTGGAGAAAATTAGCCATGAGAAAAAGCTGGGGGGGGTTCTGGTTGAATCCCCGTGTCCAAGAGGAACTTACATGTTTACCCAGGCATAAAGCCAGACTTGGAACGGCCGCGAGGGCATGTTCTAGGCACACTCAACTGCGGCTTCCAAGGAAACAGAAATCATGATTTTCTGTAAAGTTCTTGTCCGGGTTCTAACAGGCCGCTTGCTACATGTGCTCTGATCTGTAGAACCCTCGGACATTGCAGCAGAACCCCAAACAGTTGGAGTCCCTAATTGTGCCGCAGGCTAGAATATGCACTGGAGCAACCCTGCGTCAAGTTCCCAAAGATCTCACGTGCATCTGCAAGTGACGAATGAGCAAGGAACACCCGATGTCATGAGTATGATTCATGCATCCGAGAATCTGCCTTACTCCTTGGCTGCACGAAAAGGATTGTGCAATTACTTTACTCTACTTGCTGCCATTGGGGCTTCCAACTTCTTTTTTTGAGGGAATGAACCCTGCAAATCTCTACAGAAGACAGCTGCATCAGTACGTACGCTGTGGCTTTTAGGAAACAAGTGGGCAGATGCTTCGTGTACTTCTCCTCATTCTTCGACACCCCTCGAAGGCGCTTCACTGAAAGCTCATACCGAAATCCAGAGTCTTAGAGGGTACAGGGCTGAGTGCATGATTGAAAGTCTAGGACTCCAGCCTGAATCCCCTGTGAAAGCTGGAATCCGGCGTCCTCAACCGTCAACCGCTCTCCCAGAACTAAACTACGACAGCCCGATCTGTCTAGGCCGCACCACTTGATCATGATGGGGTCAAGGGGTGGAGGGGGGAATTGCCGAGATTCAGAGTTTGCGGCCTTCTGTACACGCAGCCCTAAAGCACGCTAAGCACAGATCCTGGATCTCGAACATAGCAACCCACAACCCGAATACCCCAGAGCCGGCAAGCAGATGCACACCTGAACCCACTCACTTGTTCCCACTTGTCAACCTTCATCCTTGCCCCCTCCATCAAAATGACATGTCAAAACTCCTCCGCCGACAACATCAGCACCTCATCCCAACCCAGCCAAAGATGACAGAGAAAATGCCTGGAGCTCCCAGGAAGTCATCACCAGAAAGGAGGGCCGCTCCGCGTGGGGGAGCTTGGCCTGCGTGTCTAATCTCCAGACCTCCCTCCCATATCCCAGGTTTTATAGGTTTGATTTTTACGGCTTTGTAGGATGCATGACGAGGAACACAGGAAAAGCGCCAGCAGCATGTAGAACAATGGGTGTGGTTGTCGTGTTGGAAATATGGGGCTTGAATGCTTGAAACCAGGGGCAAGGGATCAGCGACCAATGTTTGCTAAGAGAAGCCTTCAACGGGTCTGAGTGAGCCTGGAGCGTAGGCTTGGTATGGGATATTTATTTGGGAATTGGGGGGTTGAGGCTCAAGAGTTTTTGGTTCAATGACTAGTCCTCGACTTCTCAGTAACTTAGTACACGCGTACAAAGCAATTAAAGTCGGACTCAATACCAAACAAGCCCCAGTTAACCCCAGCCGTATCATACGGGGTGAGGAATGACAGGAAGGACTGTACAAATCCTACTAAGAATCCATAGAATATTTTCACGACATGTTCCAGGCACAATAGTCTAAGGCACTCGTTCACCATGATGCATTGCAGGCACAGGTTGCCCCGGTTCCTGGCAGGCTACCCCAACCAGGGATCAAAATTGCTCTGGGCACCAGCTCAGATCTCAACCACATACACCCAACCAACCCAAGGCACCAAAGACTCACCCAATCGTTCCAATCAGCAGCTCACCTTTACCTGAAAGGTGCCCCAGCATCAGACAGGCTCAGGGTCCCCAAGAAGACATGTTGAGAACCATTTGGTCCCGCAACTGATTTAGGATTAGTCCCTGCCCCATCACGGTGGGGGTCTTTGGCCTGATCTGTCTCTCTCGGCGGCCAAGGGCGGTACCTAGTCGGAAAAAGGCAACTGGAATATTGTTTCTAGGTTGTGAGAAGTAGATCTAGACATCATGCTAGCGTTTGGAAGGTGTGGGGTCTGGCGGTGTCGTGAACCTCACTGGCACCACAGAGCATGACGCAGTTATGGTATGCCTTGGGCTCCTAAGCTCTTGGGTCTGAAGGGGCCTGGATCCACAATTACTAGGGCTTGGGGCGTGCGTGTTTGGAAATCAGACAATCAGATTCGTTTGGCGATGCAAGGCTCAGCAATCAGGGGCTCCCAAAACCAACCAGCCTCGGACCCAACAGCTTCCTCTGCACTGCGCACACGAGCAAGTCGTTGCCACAGAAACGGAAGGGGCTTGCCAGTTGCAAGTTCGTCAACGAAGCCCTGGATACCAAAAATGTTGTTGCCAGAACATTGAAACCCTGAGGTATGAATTGGAGCTCACATATTGGAATCGTCATATGTATGCCTTCAGCATTGGGAGGAATCATCTGTTTTCAGAGCGTTCATGTGGGACAGCTGAAGGGCTCATGGACCTAATCGCCTGGCTTGCCCCACTCACCAGACAACCCTCGGGATTCATCCCCGGATGGTTTACCTAGTGGCGCTGAGATTGCAGCGACATCTGTATGCAATGTGGCAAGCCCATGTGCCCCAAAAATCTCGCCACCCTATCCTGATCATCACTGAGCTACCCTCAGACCCCAAGCGATCAAACGACCTTTACCTTGAATCGACTCCCTTGAAATATGTGCACCACAGACTTGCCGAGGCACAACGCGTAGTCTGCCGCATGATGCTCGGTTTCTGTCTTCACTAAGTAAAAGGTCCTAAGGTGATCAGAAACCACAGTCGACTTGCAGGGTTTTGAAGTAAGTAGAACAAACAACCAAAACAGGAGTATAATGCCCGACACTTCTACTGGAGCGACCAGTACGTACAGATAGGGTAAGCGCAACACCTGCATTTACAATTCGGTCTCAACAAATTGTCCAGACTCTCAGGCCTTCAAGCACGGTAGTGTAAGGTTCAAGGTCTAAAGGGTTTACGATTGAAAGGGTTCCAGATGCTCACTGGGTGTGGGGACGGAAGAGCTGAACCGCTTCGCAATCACGCGGTCTTCCAGAATAGTTCAGTCCTAAGGAGAAAGCTGTTGCAATTCCATGGAGGTCGGGACGTCAAAGCGGTTGAGAAGAGTGTCTTTTCGTGAATGACACCGTCCTGGCCTTGCTTGCATTAGAGTCCAGTCTAGGAGTTGGTACCGTGGGATCTGGAAAGAAGCATAGACTTCTACAACCTCAGGCTGCCAACTTTTCAAATTTTCGAAATCTCAACGAATTCTACACAACTAGCCCCGAGTCGGGCTGAACAATCCTGTGTATATAGGCCTCCCGGAGTACTCGGGGCCTTGCGGGGTTGGGGCTGCCAAGGATTCTCATTTCGTTGCTGCGCAAAGTCCAAAAAATTGAAGCGGGACTACGGCTCCATTTTCAAACTCACCTGCGGATCAATAATGCATTCGAGGATCACAACCCCAATCACGATCATCCAGATTGCCTGCACAAGTCCGTTTGACTGGGGCATTTCCGAACGCTTTCTGCTTTTCAACTGCGAGTCTTGTGATTCATCTCGTCAATTCAAAATCTTTTCTGCAAGGAAAATTACCAAGCCAAACCACGGTTGCTTCCCTGAATAGCCTGAATGGCCTACACTCGAATTAGGAACATTCCCCTGGACCTGTGTTCGGCGTGATGGGGGGGGGGGGTCAGAGTTGGGGGACAAAATAGATTGTAGCTGTGTGGGGGATCCGTTCGAGCCATGTGCTGCTGTCAGCGGTCGCGTTCTGCAACAGCAAAGGCAAATTTCGCCAAATGAGAAGATAGACGTAATCATTGTAATCATGTTAACCGCGCGCAAGAGCTCTCACCGCATTGCACCCGGCCCTGCAGTTCCCCAACAGCAACTGCCCAGATTGCCCAGATCAACAATGTGGAATTAACAACTTGCTGCCTCATCCACATGACAGCAAAACAAAAGAAAGGCTATCATTGAGACAGTCTTGGCTGTAATATTAGCGAGCCGTCTGCTTAACAGTGAGGAAGTTGAGCTGTGGCTTGACATGAACCAATGACATAACTAATTACATCACAGCTGCCGCAGTACACCCTGAACTCTGTCTGATGCACTGGACCGTTAAACCCTGCCACTTGTTGAAACCCTGAAGCCCAGAAGGCAGGGAGCCTTCTTCAAGCCCCAACCATATATGAGAACCTGAAACCTTGGTGATCATTATCCACACAGCCTGCCACTGCTCGCGAGTGTAATGCTTTCGCCTGCGGGCAAGGCGGCCTTCATGTGCCCCTGAACCCCAAACTGCATTAAGCCAAACTACAGCCTCAACAAGCCTATCAGTGCCGAGCCAATAGATGTTTGCATCGTTTGCAACAACAGTTCCTCTGCAGAGTGGCATCTTCGATTCGACCGCCAGCTAGTCAAGGAGACATGAGATCCTTCAGAATCTCAAGACCCGCACCACCGCAACTTTCCGCCGTACAAGGTCGCCAACGAATATGGCGAACCACTACGGTACCAGCGCTGCAGAGGCAGAATCCAATAAGTCAGTAAACAGAGTATGGAGGGCAAGTTGGTTCAGCGCCAGGTACACTCCTGCAGATCCATATGATTTATCATATTAGCTGAATCTGGGCAAACATGACATGACACGGAGCCCTATCATACACAACACCGCGAGAATTCTGTATGTCTGGTTTGAAGATGAGGCACATAAACCACTTTGACCCAATTGCAACCATGGGTAGGCCCAATTGCGCCATGACTCGCACCTTGGTCTGCAGGTGCTTCATAGCGACGCCCATTTGGGGGTCATTTAGGGGCCGGTTAGGATCTAGATCTAGGGCTAGGGAGAGTTTTGGGTATGCAGGTTTTAGGTTTCAGGGGTTTGTGGTCGTTGGTATGTCACTTAGGCCTTCAGGATCCGGGCATATCTCTGACTGCTCACCCGCATGCTATTACACACACACACTGTGATGACACCACACCCTTACTTCTGCCACAATGCAGTCCAGAATCAAAGCAAAACTTGTGCCGCCCAAAAACTCCAAACTGTGGGAATCAAGATTGCAAAACCCATAGACCCCAGGATGTGAGCCCCAATTTCTGCCAAAATGGCACGACGTAGCCTGCCAACTTTTTATTTGCACTTGGGCGTTCATGGCTGACTAGTTCTGAGTTGTCTATTGTAAGTACCGGATTCTTAACCCTAATCATGTTGCCTAGACTGTCTCTCTGCATTGTCCGTGAACCTCCTAGTAGGTGCTTCAGTGCTTACTAATTCAGCCCGGGCGCCGTTCCAGCATCCAGCCTTGCCAAGGCCTTGGAAAACGGTAGAGAAGGCCCCCTGAAGGGGTGCCCTACAAAAAGCACCTGGTCCAGGCTACCTTTACACTTGAACACCAATTTCCACCCTGTAAGACTGTACTCCGGCCAAATTATCAACGTTCAGCTCCCAGATCAGAATCTGCATCGCAGCAACCATGTAAGAATCTACAGCCAACAAAAACCGTTCTTTCTATAGTTTTAGGGCGGTTGACGAAGTTGCAGCCTTCTTCCGGTCACGCGAAATAGTACGAGTCTCGCTTAACCGAAAAACCTAAGCTTGATTGATTCAGGACTGAACGGTCTAAGGAGGAACTCAGCATACCATGTGATACGATCATTGAGCGCTTTTGGTCAAGCTGGCTGCGGCCCCCGGAACCCTACACAACCTGCCGCGCAACCCTTGGACACTGGCTTTATCTTGCCTTGGCTTCGGGGCATAGACGCTCAGGTTGAGGAGTTTGAGATGCAGAGCTACAGGATTGGTTCGAAGCTTAGGGGCCGTGCTAAGGAGACAAAAGAGCTACAAGTTTTTTTTTTTGCACAGTTACATTTTTAAATTACACGGCTTCGAAAATCCAAGACGGTTAGGGTTTAGGGTTCGTGTCCTTGAGACGCAAGCTTCTCTTGGGGTGTCGTGGCGTCTCGGGCTGACAACACTAGTGACAGGATAGCCAGTGGAATCTTTTCCCTGTAGCCCTCCAATTCGACTGCTGCCTGAAACAACATTCAATAAAGTTGTTGACGCAGGCCCTTGCAGCAGACTAGCCATGCTTGTAAAGGCAGGGGGGTCCAGGTTCAGCTTGCAAACAACAATTCTACTTGTGGGTTCCGCTGGGTGGCCGCGCAGGTTCTTTGAGCTTGCCTTCAGGTCTGGGGACGGTAAGCGCAAGCCACACTGCCAATGTGGCGCGTAGTCCCAAACTCAGCGATCACTAAGTCGCTTAGACCAAGTGAAGGTAGCTGGTCTATCCATAATGACGTGCAGCTGGGAAGCCATTAGCAGTGACAATTTCGACACCTCAGATAAATTTTATGGTGCTGTAAACACCAGGCTTCACATTTGGGATTTAGGATTCAAGGTTTAGGATGTAGGTTAATGGTTTAAGATCTATAGAGTCGAAGTCTAGGGCTTGGGGTTTGGAGCTTTAGAGCTTGTGTTTGAAGCTTGGGGTTTAATTACAGTTTGGAGCCGGGCCGCAGACTGCTTCAAAATCGTAAGAAATGGAAGTCGAGCGTAAGCATCCACAGTGGAGCCTAGACTTGGGACCCTATGTTGGACCCTCCATCTCCAGATTCACAGACCCCGCGCGAACATAATGAAGCCGCTTCATGGGCCAAGTTTGTATTTGTTGGCACAAGAGGACCATGTCACTTTCATGAAGACCAACACAATCCTTGCCCATGTCAGGTTGTGCGCAAACTATGCCCGACAGCAGGACTGGCCGGGAACCCATCATGGCACAGATGCAAAATTGTTATCTGTTGCAGTCTACGGGTAGACTCTTGCTTCTTCGCCGCTCCTGCGGTCACTATGATGGCAAAGCTTGCACGCAAAGCTGAGTGCTTGCATCTAGCTAGATTTGGCTGGACTTCAAATTCAAGAGCTTCAAGACTTAGCGCATTGTATCAGCAACCCCATGAAAGGCGCGGGCTCAAAAGTCGCCTGCCAGGTTAAGAATACACGGCAACAGCTTAGCCGAGCGGCCGTAAAGCAAATGGCGCATGGAAGCTGCCTCAAAAAGCGAAGTTGTCAGGGTATGTGGCTAAGAAGATCCTGGGGATTATGAGTCCTGCTGAGTAATCCGAGCGACAGCACGGCTCCATCCAGCTAGGTTCTTTTAGGATACTGAGCACAGTTTGCATTTTCTTGGTTGTGGGGATTGGAGGCCAGATTTTTTTAGCTCGAAGGCTTGCGGTGGTCTTTCGATGCGCGTTGAGGTGGAGAGTGGAGGAAGCCTACGAATTTATGGCCAGGGCTTCCAAACCTCAACTGGTGCTTGGTCTCTTGCAAGCAAGTTACGTACAAGAGTGAAGTAAAGAAGCAGAGCTAGAACAAACGCATGTCAGCTTTCAGGACTAGTGGCGGAAGGCCGCTAAAACAACCTATATGCCTGACTCTAGAACAACATAAGCCTCAAGGCATACATCCCTAACATGGCCGGATACGTTTCTTGCAACGCCTATGAATGATGTTGGGTTGCTTTTTTACTTGTCAAACCAAATGCCAAGCCATGTCAAGCCTCATTCCAGGTAGGTGCCCTACTCCAGAAATCTCAAGTACATATGGAAAAAGTGCCCAGCAACAGATGTCCCTCAATCCATCTGTGCATTACCGCGAAGCTCAGGAATTGTCCCTTGAGCGCAATGGCTCCTTGAACTTTGACATGAACGTTTGGTGCGTTAGGGGCTTTGGAGCTCTGTGTGAAACTTGCTACACTAGCTGCATATCGGAGGCGTGTGTGACCTCGTTAAACCTGCATTACAGATGGCACGCGTCAAAGCCTGCGACCTTCAAGTCAATGAACTTTAACCCCGAAGCTCTGACTTCCTAAGCCCCCACGCCCTTAAGCGATGCCGAGCAGCCGCAGGAAAGCGTGCACATTTAGGCAAAGGCCAACGGCGGCTCTTAATGAACCTGGCCAGGGATAGGAGGGCACCTCAATGAAGGCGTGACAGTGAACAGTCTAGCGACTTTGGAGCTCTGATGAGAAACGTTCCTTGTCAGGGTTCAAGCTCCACTTCAGAGCTATTTCCATGCTAGCGTACTTCTCCATCCAGTCGCGGGCTCAGAGCGCAAACCATCCCTGAAGTTTAAAGCAAATTCAACGCCGTCATTCCTTAATGTGTGTCATAGAGCCCTGAGGCAAACCCAAACCTTTAAACCGCGTGCTTGTTCGGCCCTGACCCCCTGAACCCATAGAAGGTGGTGCACCTTCAAGCGGCCATGCGATTGCCTCAGGAACAAATGCCTAGAGGGTTGAGGTCCTTCATGTGATGTGTTTATCCGTTCACGGTTTAGGGTGGGGATTCAGAAGCCACTCTTGAAGGGCTTGGATTCTGTGGTGTATCTGTATCTGCCCACTCCAGTCGGTGCCAGGGGGCTTTGTAACGTACGAGCCTCTGCACATTCCGTATCTTCTATCAGTACTGGCGTGTACTGGCAAAGACTCAAAAGATGGGTTGCCTGGAAATTTTCCCAAGCCTGAACGGATCTTTGTTGCTCATTTAGGGCCCACAACATTAAGAGAGCTTCTGCTAACTGTAAGGCGAACAAAAATCTCATGTTTAAGGCTTCGGACTGCAGGGTGCCGGCTTCAAGTTGAGGGTTGGAAGTTTAGGGCAACTTAGGGCTTTCAGGTAGGACATGGTGGGACCCAACGCCCAAAGCTGGAGGCATTAGCGCCTCATGCAAAACCCCCGAGACCACGCCGCTTCATTGCCTGAGTCCAGCCTATGAAGGCCTGAAGAAGTAGAATAGCTTAGCTGGTAAATTTCGCTATACCGGAATGGTCCGAACATGTGCAAGATTTCGAACTATTGTGCTATCTACCTTACTTGCTCGCCCGAGAGGCTATGGCCACCAAAAAAGACACTGACGTCTGGGCAAGCATGAAGCTGCCTTCCGCAGTTTGGAGGCGCATATGGAGCTTTGGGATCAGGTTGCCGCGTTCAGCTAGTTGCAAAAGATAGCAAAAGCAAAAACCTGCGCGGGCAGCCTAAGGCCGAATGACCTCAATATCCTCACATGGCCTCGCAGTGCATGAAGGTCATTAGGTAACTCATAGTGCTGATATTCACTTCCCTGCAAACGCCGCCTGTTTGGAATGCACGTGCAGAGTCATCTCCTGCGAAGCTCAGGGGCAGAGCTGGAATGGACCGGGTCTTCCATGGATCAGGGCTGGGGGAGGTACAGGACCCCTTCTAGACGGCCGCAGATTTCCAAGAAACCTCGCGTCTGGAGGCTGAGCTGCATTGGGCAGCTTAGCTTCAACTTCGAAAGCCTGCCTGGCACAGTGCTCTAACCATCTGGGTATGATTGATATTCAGACTCAGACTGCGAACGCCAGGGACTTGTGGTTGTTTGTGGTCTGCTGGCTTGCGAAGCACGCTTTGAACGTGCAGGAGTGTAGGAGTAAACCACACAAGACATCGGATGTGTATCTCAGCGACCGGAATCTCAAAATCCCATATGGCTACTGATCAAAACCAC
>CAJNIZ010005306.1:3422-15793 GCA_905231905.1 Symbiodinium pilosum
TTTTCATTATTCCGGACCCCTCCATTATTTAGGGTCCAACATTAGCTACTACCAACATCCATGGCGAGCGCGCCTGATGATTGGCGCACCGTGGACAACATCTCTGTGTGTGTGTGTGTAGAAACTTGCACTTCTTTCTTCTGAATCTGAAGTCCAAACCTCAATGCAAATCTTCCAAGGGCCGCACGTGCCCTTCAACGGCGCGACCGGAACTTTGAACCCGGCAATGCTAACCTTGCTGCAACTCAGGGTCTTCCAGCAGTGGACAGATCACCTTACCCAACCTGTTTCCCCGTGCTCCTGTCAAAACGCTTCAAGACTTTGCCTCCAACGAGCGCCGACATCCTCTAAGCTGTCCTTTGCCCTCCGCTGAAGGTCTTTGGATTGTGACGAGCAGTCCACTTCATTTCCACTTTTGACGGCTGTGACGGTGTAGCCTGGTTTTGGGGTGTCATGCTGTGATCCTCACAATGTTTCTGCGGCTGTCACGGTGTGGCGCCCTGATTCTTCGTGGGTGCGTCGCGCTAACCTGAGGTGTTGGGGTGTCATGGCGTTTCCCGCTCCAAGTTCTTGGCGTGTGACGTTGTCGTCTGTAAGGGATTTCTGTCGTGTCTCGGTCCGGTCGGCTCTGGGCTTTCGGGTGTCTTTGTCTGGTCACACAGCGCGACGCGCTCAATTTTTTGTATCGTCATGATGTGATCTGTTGAGGGTGGGGGTGCCGCAGTCTGGCCTGCTGAAGGTTGTGGCTGTCACAGTTTCGTCTGCTCAGGGCTTTGAGGTGTCGGCGCAGTCCATTCACTCCGACTGTTGTGCGTCACGTTGTGGTCTGCTGCGGGTACGTTGTGGTCAGCAAATGCTTTTGCTTGTTCATGCTGGCAATGACTTGAGGGTGTCGCGATGCGATCCGCTGAAGGTTCTGGAGTGTCAACTTCTAGTCTGCTCTGGGGGTTGCGGTGGCACTACAAGTATCTGGTGTGTTCAGGGTTTTAGCTTGTCACTGTCCGGTCGGCTCACGGTTTCGGGACCGGGTGTCATGCTGTGGTCCGCTGAGGTATGTCGGCTGACTTGGGGTTTCACCTGTCATGGCGTCTGCCCCAGAATGTTTAGGTCGCTCCGGATTCCCCGAGGTTACAGCTTGTCCGCGCAGATGTTTTATTGTATCACGGCTTGGTTCGCTGTAGTAATTCGGGGTGCTAACGTTTCCTGCACTCAGGGTTGCAGGGTGTCACAGTGGCGGTAAGATGTCGCCGTATGGTCTGCAGGGGGTTTTGGCGTGTCACGGTCTGGTCCGCTCTTGGTGTTGTCACGTTCTGGACACGCGTCAACCGCCCAGGGTTGGGGTCTCACTCTCTGTTTCTTGGAGGGCCATTGCTTGGGGCATCCTATCTGCTTTGTTGCAGATTTCGAAGCCACGTACCTCAAACAAAAAGCAGAAACACTGCATCATGGGATAATCCGAATTGAGGCGGAAGCTCCGCAAGCCGCAGTATCCAAAAAGACAGCCAGTTGATGCAAAACCACCTACCTCCCTCTCCCTCATTTGAAACATGTGAACGCAGTGCCATGTGGTATTTAGAGGATGGCAACATCAGGCGGAATGGGTCACGAAGTCAGTTGCCAAGAAGCAGTTTTCGAGTCGTTCTCGGCCGGCTTTGCCCTGTGCGCAGTGCTCAAATGACTCATCTAGATTTGGAGGGGTTTAGGGTTTCGGGATTGCGGATTAGGGTTTAGGGTGTGGGGTTAGGGGTTGGGGTTTAGGCTTTGGGGTTTAGGGTTTGGGGATTCAGGTTTGACCCTAAACCCTAAGCAGCAGCTACGCAGGATTCAGGGTAAACAAGTACAAAACACCCTTGTATATGCCGCAACCAGGGACCTCTGTTGTTAAATGTTGAGTTTCTTGCAGGGTGAACCACAGGTTGGACTTTAGGAGAGCCGCAGCTACCGTGGATACAGGAGCTTTCTTGCACCAATCCTATATAGCCCCAGTAATGGCCCTTACAGCGCTTTGGGAATCCTAAGTGGTTACAGATTTCCTCCATGCACCATATCTCTACATCGCAATCAGAGAGGGTGGTCAGGAGTCCGAGTCGGGAGGGTAGGTGGAAGCTGCAAACTAGATGGCCAGCATAGACCTCAGGGCCCTACTGTTGACAATAAAAAGACTTCATGACCCAAAGCACCTGACCTGATAGCTTGGGAATTGTAGTATTGCAACTTCTGACGTACTTAGACCAAGGTCATGCAAGGTTTTACTATCAACAGTATGTCCTAGACCGCTTCAGCCATAAATAGCTCCTCAACCGCCCAACCGCCCCGCGAAACCTCATGGGAAACTCGTCGGAGCACCCTAGAACCCTGAATGTCAGCAACAAGCAGAAGTTCTGCTGGGGTTCCAGGCCCTTTGGATGATGACTTGGGCGGCTTCGACGTGGCAGGGATCACGCCTGAAGTTACTAATGACTAGTAGGGATTCATGAAGCAATATAATATAACCCCTACATAATCCTGATATCATATATTCTCATTTCCTATGAACCCTAGCAAGGAAAGCCAGGTGCATGTCATACCCAGGCCTCCGGGATGAACGTGAAACAAAAACTGGACTAGAAAGGGACCCTTTCAAGACATCTACCCTTTTGTAGTCCGCTATATCATCTCCTATATAACCCCCTTCAGGAGTTTAGACTATAGCTCATATAGGTTAGGGGTTAGGACCCCGGAAAACCAAATGGAAAACGATGACAGAAATGAGATGGAAGAGCAATATAGGGACAGACAGTGGGAACCCAAACCCCCAACATGGCACCCCCAAAACTGTGTCATATGCCTGTAGGTAATAGGTCCCTAATTATACAGGTTGTCTTTCCAAAGCCCCCTCATTATGAGGGCCTATATTACATCTACGCCAGCTCACATGCGACAAAACCAGGCCGCGAACGAGGGCCCTATGAAAAGGGATCGGGTGGCAGAAGGTTGCGAAGATCACTGCCATTGCCATACACTGGCGGAACGGTATCTCCCTTCTTCCGGGCAAATATGTTAAGGCAACTCATGTACTGAAATAGAAGATGCCCCACGTTAAGGATTTCTGGGAGAAATCGCACCTTCTTTGCGCTGCTCTAACACCGATGACATGGACACCTAATTTGCTATCTTCTCCCATACCTACCGAGCTACCCTGCACAACTTCTACAAGCCCAAACCCCCCAATCCTGCAGCATACCCTAAACCTGCCCCTTCTTTCCGAGAGGACCGGGCCTATACTGCGACCTTTCGCGCGTGCGCACAGCGCTGTCACAGACTGCGGCAAGGAGTTCACTTCAAAAGGGCTACATGGTAGGATCATGGGGGTCCCTATTTGGCTTCTGTGGGCCAGATGGTCCCTTTGGTCCGTGCTCGGACATGCTGAGATCAACGAATCTGGGAATGTTGGGTGTATCAGATGCATCGAGAATCTTTCAAATGGTGGCATGAGATTGTCGCCATCTGGAAAACGGATGAGCCGCGTCGCGGGGAGATGTCCGAGGCCGATTGAACGTCTTGAGTGCAGATTTTTTTTTCAGGTGACTATTTTGCGGTTAGTTGCTGTGTGCTGAAGTCTGCTTCGTGAATTTCACAAGGTCGTACCAGGTTTGGCGGACCTTTGAAATCTACTTTGTAGCTAGTAGTCGAAATCAGGGTGCCTGAAAATTGTTTCAAATACTCGGCCCCTTATCATAGGCAGCTGCAGCATGGCACCGCTCAGGCTTCAAGATTGTTTTGAGATTCCATGGCCCTGTTGCGCTTTTTGGGTAGATGGGTTTTGGGTTTAGGGGAATACTGGAAACCAAGCGCAGCCGTCCCCTTATTGGATTCTAGTCAAAGATCGGATGACGACAATTCTGAAGCAACTTTCGAAGACAGCAACTTTGGAATCCTACACATTGAGACCGTCAAACTTCAAATAATCTCATTATAGTAGTTTCCATTTTCTTTTCCATTATCCCAATATAACCCTATATAACCCCAAACCCGAAGCTCCCAAAATTGGGCTTATAAATGTAGGGAGCCCCTTACATATAGCCATAGTCCTTATCGCGGTGAGCCCTTTGGGGGGCCCCAACCACCAAGTCTCGCATAAGCCCATGTCCCGACCCTGCACTCCACGAACTTCTCAGCCCAAGCCTAGCCACATTTTCCCTCGCTAGACTGCACACTGGAAAGCCAGTCATGAGGATACCCCTGGCTCTGGCCATAACTCGTCCAGTTAAACTTGATGGTTGCTAGTAGGGAATAATGGAATAGAATCCGTGTTTAATCCATTGATAATTATCAGATATAGATGTATTCCCAGAATCCCTACTAAGCGCCGGGAAGTAAACAACAATTCAAAACCTGACCGCGACCTGGCCCGTAACTTTTTTCGCATGAACGGAGCCCGAGTTCTCGGGCCGAACGTACTGCTGTGCTGGACCCCGCCAGCCGAAGCCAAAACTCTTCGGATTGCGAACAAAGCAAGCTCTAGCTTGGGCATGTAGGACGTTTTGGGGCAAACCCTTTTCCTGACAGAATGGCATATGCTACCTGAGTTTGACCGCTCACTGCGGAGTGAGGTATACACTAATTGTCTAGAGCACGTTGGGCCTTTGGCTCTTAGGGCCTTCTGCTGCGTCCTGTTGGGTGCGCGTTGATACTATGGCACCTAGAATGCTGTAGGATTGCGGAAGCTTAGACCCAGAAAATGTGCGTGTAGGTAAGCTTGGCTAGCTGTGGATGGGTAGGTTGAAGAGATCCTTGACGAAGATTCCGGCGGATTCAGCAGCATCGTCGGTTTTCTGACAGTTCATCATCAACATCGAAGCTGCCGCTGCCCGGCAACTTCCTAACAAGGGTCTTGTACACTCTCGAACTACTGAAATCATTGTCATAAAGGGTTCCCAGGAAGGGCCCAAATGCTTGGAAACTCTTCAATGGTTTTGCTGGCTTCGGCTGGCTCCCTTGCCTAGTGCTAGTTGCAACGCAAGGCTAACGCAAGGGACAGTGGCTGGCACGCACCGCTCGTTTCGAGCAGGCTGCACATGGGGAGCTGTAGGGTTCCTGCGTGGTCACAGCTGTCATACAGGTGGGATATTGCTGCAGGACTTGATTATCAAGTGTAACGTTCAAAGCAGACAAAATCTTCAAGATTGAAACTGCAAATTTAGGGCATCAACAGACCACGAAACACCCAGAGATTTGGTGTGATGTATTTATTCACTTGGAGTTGTACGTCGCGTCAAATGTCAAACTGATCCTCAAGGCGAGATCAGTTTGAGCCAGTCTCCGGGTGAAGCTTGGAACCCTGAACCACCCAGGGGATCCTTCGTATCACTAATTTATTGTAACAGTCCGAGGTTGGCTGGAGTCCGCTGGAGCTTCCAAACATGGCTAAAGTCTCATTTCCATTAGGTGTTGTAATGGCTGGCGTTACTACTAGGTTTACCGATGTCTACGAACGTCCTAAACAATACGACTTGGAATCTTTAAGCCCACGTGCGCTTCGGAAGCCCCAGCGAAAGTGCACTCACGCTTCAAACCTCGGCCAGCTTGTGGGTCGCACGTGTACGCAAGGGGAGCTAATGTGAACACTGCGCGGATAATGATGAAACGATGTGGGATTGTAATTCCACCTGTATATGCACACTTGATGAGCTTCATTTTGAAGCGCCCCCGTCATTTTTTGTCATTCTGAGCCCAGCGTCCGTCCCAAGCTCCAAAGAATCACTATGCACTGCCCCAGACAACCTTAGGAGATGCCTGATTCACCCCTTGCTCGCCCAATGGCCCTACTCTTCCTTTTTTGTGTTTATCATCTTCTGGCTCTCACAAAAGCTTTACCAGATATGTTTTCAAGAATCTGTCATGTAAACCTTATATCCGAAACCCTAATTGTCACTTTCTTTCCATTATCCCTATAAAGCCCCAAAATACTATAGTAGTTTCCATTTTCTTTTCCAGTACCCCTATAGAACCCCTCATGGCCCAGTGGCGGGAAGTGCCTGATATGGAAAATTATCCACTGGCTCGCGTCGCCGCCGGCAGCGCCTCGAGGCTTGGGGGTTTTAATTTTTAGAGCCAAGGGCTATTGGGAATATAGGGGCATAAATAGGGATACTGGAAAGTACAATGGAAACTACTATAGTGTATTGGCCTATATATAGCGATAAAGGAAAGTGCAATGGAAACTACTATTTAGGGTTTAGGGGTGGGGCTTGGAGTTTTCGCGTTTGAGGTTTGGAAGTTTGGGGGATGTAGGATGCTTTTGCTGTCTAGATGTGTCCGGGGGTTTCGTGTGCAGTATAGCAAGAATATGGTGATAGCTGTTACGATCTGATGAGTTTG
Source organism: Symbiodinium pilosum (assembly GCA_905231905.1). Classification (NCBI taxonomy): domain Eukaryota; class Dinophyceae; order Suessiales; family Symbiodiniaceae; genus Symbiodinium; species Symbiodinium pilosum. Next base: position 9,783 of record CAJNIZ010005306.1, read on the forward strand.
CGCACGCCCCATTATTACCCTACAGTTGCCGTTTGAAGGGGCACCTGAGTGAGCTCTTTCCCGTGCCACCCGCATGGGCAGACATCTAAGATTCGACCACGCCTTCTCAGCGACGACGAGCACAGCAGATACCTTGGTTGGGACTAGGATCTGGAAATGTCCCGAAATAACGGGACCCAATATAGACCCCGAAGTACGATGATCCTTATGATAGGGACCCCCCAAAGTAGGAAAGCCTCATCGATGCTAGAGCTTAGAAATTGCTGCCCAGGCCTGAAGCTTGTCATTGGTCACTTTTGATATCAGGCCTTGGGGCTTAACTTACCTTTGCTTACCTGAGAATGGAAAAGAATGAAGGGATAGGAAAGAACATGAAAATTACTATAATGGGTTATACAGGGACTACTATGAGGATCCATACCCCGAACCCCCTCCGAGTACCTCCATGGACTCCAAATACCCACAAATCAGACCTCAATTCATCCCATTTAAGTATATAGTGGGTGTCCTGGCAAACCCTAAACTATGGCGTGGTAGGCGCACGCACAGACTAGCAAAACCTATTCTGCAGGGACGCACCATCTGACAAATTATGTTCGCTTCCCCCGGGCGAACCCCAAAAATTCAGCAGCTAGTCGACGCATCGTCGTCATGGTCATTTTTCGCAATAATTCATTGATTGATTGATTGATTGATTGATTGATTGATTGAATTGATTGATTGCTTTACAGTAATGAGCATGGTCAGTCCTCATGGAGCTTATTACAACACAAGCATCCCAATTCTAGACATGGCTGTACTCGACTTGCTACCCACCACTGCAGCCACTGCTTCTGCTGACCACAAACCACAACAATGGAGCACACAAGCCACGAGAATGGAGCAGCTCAATGCAATAATCCCATCACTGTAAAACCTCTACTTGAATTGCTGCACTGCACTGCAGCCCAAGTGCGTGCAGGGAAACATTGACATTAAGAAACATGCAACCATCCCGGAAAGCGGGATGTCATAAGGCGGCCTTAGCTGAGGAGACTTCTTGGTGAAGCGGGATCGGGTCTCACTTTGGGATTTGGTCTTGCCGGTTGAGGATCGAAGCAGGACATGATGCTATGCGTGAGACAGAAGCCGATAATTCAAGGATTGCATCCAGCAAAAAACCCCTCACACGTTCAGAAATACAACAGGCCATCCGGCAAAGTTTTCAGTACTCATGAAGATGCCAACCCAGAACCACCCAAAAGTCTCAGAATGTCCTACAGTACATGCCAGGCAAGGAACAAATTCTGACAAAAATTTGCGTGGTAGAAGGTGCAGACCACCTTCTTCCAGAAAGGGAGTGGTGGGCCGTCGGAGTCGCTGTCGGCAATTGGCTCGACAAAGAGATCGTTCCTGAGTGGCCAGGCCGTGGATTTCGTCTTGGCAAGGCATGACAAATAAATGGTACGTAGCTCGACATGAGTTGAATAGTGCTTGAACAAGACTATATCCGCACTTCTGCCCTTTTGTGCTGGTAATCCAGCACATAACTGCTCGCCTCAAATCAGCTTGCACGCTTTGCTGGCTACACAGCTAGAGGGTGTTAGCCAAGGTAAGAGTCGCTTGTATCTAAGGATTTTTGGAGGGACCCCTAGTAGGGACNNGCTTATGGGGGTTAATATGGGGACTTCCTTGGGATATAGGGGTTATATAATGACTATATAGGGGTTATATATGTTAATGGGATTAAGGGTCCCTATTAGGGGTCCCTCCTAAAGTCCCTAGATTGTAGGTGCTTGCCATTGCCCTGCCAAGCAGCATGCAGTAGCCGGCTGAGGATGATTGCAGCGCTTGCAAGACAAGATCTTATGACGTTGGTGATGGTACGGAAACTCCTGTATCTGCAAGTCTGTATATAATCTAGTATGAACGGCCAGGCAATGCTGCAACTTCATTCCCCTCGGCCGCCCTAGAAGAGGTCGATCAGAACCACGAACGCCAATTGGTAAGCTGAGACATGATAAGCCCACGCAGCCTAAGCTCCTTCACTTGTCGGTCTGCATTGTAAAGTTGCTTCTCGCAACAACACCCTTGGTAGAGACAAAACGAGATCCCAATCAAGGCCCTGAGAAACACATTGGAAGTAGTGGCTTACACAGTAACAGTAATCGTACAAGGTCCACTGCTACAGCTACTTAGAAAGCAACTAAAAGCGTGAGACCGGCGCACTAGCGTCCCCGAACCGGTAGCTTCGCCGCCCCTCCCTGCAGAGGAGTTGCTGAGAGAACGCCTTCAGGGTGCTGCTATAGGGTCAAGATGGGTCAAGCCTGCTATCCCGCTTGTACCAACTGCGTTCAGCCCCAAGCTGGATTGGCCCCAGGAACCCATTTCATTGTCTTGCAAAGTCATGTGAACAATGACGTAGCTGAAGAAGCTGTGCTTTCGAGGAGGCTTCATGGACTTCAGGACATACCACATGCATCACATCATGTTACCAGTTTCCAGGTCATTCTCACGCATACATGACCCGCATCGAACCAGCTTACCTTGAGGAGATTGGTGGAGATCATATTTTCCTGTGTGAGTTGATGGGCGCTGCAAACCTATTACTATTTTTATTATTACTATCAATATTATTATTACTATATAGGTAAAACTATGACAATACTATGACTACAGAAACTAAAGTAACTACTAGTATTACTATTTGTCTTCTGCTTTATTACATAGTATCCCTATCGTTTTCGAGCTTTAAGCTCATGACGACATCAGGCATTATACAACGAAATGTTGGGTATCCTTAATTAATGAAGGGTTTAGGGTTTTGGGGTTTTAGGATTCAACAGCTACACTTCTTGAACTCTCTAAAACTTTATTTAAGCTTTGAGCTTGAATGTAACCTTAAACCCCTACACCCCAAAGCCTACAACGTAAAGTCCCCCTTAAGTAGATAGAATACGGGGTATATAGGGATCTTCCTTATAATATACCTAAGGACCTAAAGACATATTCTATCTACTTAAAGGGACTAAAGCTAAACAAAACTGCAAGTGGCCTCACAAAGGTTGACCAAACTCTGCTTTTCGACAGTTTCCCGACCCTCAGCACGCATCCTCGGATTCAGGTAATATTGCAATAATATTGGGGTAGTATTGGGGTAATGGTTGCAGGTTTTGGGTAGAGTCAATCATTGAATCTAGAGAGCCTGCAGAGAAGACTTGTAAACAGGGGCAATGCTTTACTGCTGTCCGGAGTCTTACCCCTGTCTCAGCCCTTCTACTCCTGATGCATCTTCCTGGAACGAAGATACGCAAGAACAACAGCTAGCGCAGCTTAGACAAAATCATGCGCTACATCTAGCGATGGTAACCTCTGGCACCATGAGATCTTACGCACAGACCAATTATGACTGTTAAGTGCGCGCTTCAAGGAAAAATTCTGAAGCTGCGAATTATGATGGTAATTCTGCTGATTCATGGCCAAGACGATTATATCGGCCGCGACCGCAGCAATGGCTGACGACGACGGCGGCGGTACCAACAGCAGCGGCGACGAGGACGAGGACAGAACAGTGAAATAACATGTCAACAACCACAATGGGCACACTCCCTCTGAGCATGCAATGTTTCCCGAAAAGTTGCTCGGTGGGGATTCAAAAGCTGCGCAAGACTGCTGTGGATGTTGCCCTGCAAGTTCATGACAATATTTGTTATGGGTAGTCTTGAAGTACCCTTCTGGCTTGGTATTTTTCCAGCGGCTCGGTACCAACTCTGCTTCCCCTACTCATTGCCGAACGCCAGATTTGCGGCCCAAAAGCTTCTGCAGTGCTTGCTCCGTGAAGGTCAGGAAGTCTCCTGGACGACTCATGCCAACTACGTCCCTGTAATCCGTACGTGGGCTGTCATTCAAACTGCTCCTCTTCCCTTCCCCTAACGCAAGCCCTGGCAATCTGAAATTGACCGGAACCCTGGCCGTCCAACGTCTGAGCGCGGAAGGAAGGCTAGCACTTCGCGGTCCTGGTGCTTGGATTGGTTCTAGGTGAGAGGAGACCAAGGTTGACAGAGAAGGGTTGTGATGATCTTTTTAGATTAAGTATAGGGTACAGTTCATATTGTTCTGGAAGACCTTTTGTCTTGTCGGTGATCATGTTTTAACCACATCAGCTGAATTGGACTGAAAGGGTTCGGAAGCACTGGAAGTAGTCGTAACCTTCGTCCAGACGTTTCTCATGTCCGCAAGCGCAGAATCATCTGCAGTTCCACCCTTATCAGCTTTATGCATGCGGACGCGTTTACTACTCAAGGCGGGAAGCATTTCGCACTTCTAGGTTGCTGTTCAGGAAATTTTCCAAAGTTTGCTATAATCAGGGAACTCCATTCTGTACTATCTGCCCATACTCTGGTAACTTAATTCAAGTTCCTTAACAGCATCCCGTCTTGGGTATGAGCCCAGCAGGATGCATTGTCCTGATTATGGTTCCTTCAGGAGCACCCCTAGACCCTAAACTCCCCAAACCCTAAACCCTAAACAAGGACTTCAAGGCAAGGGAAGACCACTGGAACTCTGTCTTCTGAAGCTCTACTGGCCTTTGGTTGGCTGGGAATGAAGGAATGGAAAAGGAAGTGGAAACTACTGTAATGGGTTATATAGGGTTTAGGGTCTAGGGCTAAAAAGGAATGGAAAAGGAACTGGAGACTATATTATGGGTTATATAGGGACTACCATAAAGATCCATTCCTTCATTCCTAGGCCAGTCTACAAGCGCCAAACCCAAAGGCCAACAAAAACTGGACCCTTAGCTCCTTTTAGGCCCAAATAGGTTGAGGCATGAGGCATACTCACCCACAGCAGGTTAAGCTCATCCCAAACCCTCACCTCAAGCTACAGGTAAACGCTTAGGACAGCTCATGCTCAGCAGCCGAATTGCTTACTAGTAGGAATGCAGGACCCTTTACTCCCGTGGAACCCGCTAGCGGTCCGGATACCGGTTGCATGCCAGTTGCAGCTCGTGCTCAAGAAAATACCTCTGTGGCTCCAGAGCTTTTGTGGTCTTGGGTTCTTCTCTAACTCCTATTTTCTAGCGAGATTTGCGCCACAAACGCGTTGCAAACAATGTAGGGTCGACTCCGATAGGATTCCATAAGAAGGATGTTAGAGGGGGCCGTGAACCCAAAAATCACTTTCTGGATGCGGCCATTCGCGACAGTATTGGATGTACATGGTTCGGAATTCCGGGCCAGGGATGATGCAGGGTACTATAGGGGTTATATAGGGATAACGGAGAACCAAATGCAACATGAAATGGAAACTACCATTATTGGAATTATGTGGGGATAATGGAGAATCAAATGGAAAATGAAATGGCCAGTTCAATGGAAACTACTATTAACAGTAGTTTCCAGTTAATTGTGCATTTCATTTTCCATTTGCTTCTCCATTCTCCCCACATAACCCAATAATCGTAGTTTCCATTTCATTGTCCATTCCATTCTCCATAATCCCTTCATAACCCCAATAATAGTAGTTTCCAGTTCGCTTTCCATTTCATCTTATTGGTGCTTAGGGGGCGTGGGGGGTGGGGGAGTGGGAGTAGGTAGTACAACATGGTCATATTTGCGGACTATATAGAGATCCCCTCCCTAATCTGCATGAATCCCCAGTAAGTTATAGCGGGCTGAAGAACCGGCCATGCAAGCACAGTTAAAGACTTCATCAATAGATGCTTTTGCAGTGGGCTTCGTGCGGCCTAATGCAACTTACACCTCCTTGAAATCAAATCTGCCACAAGTAGTCTCCCCAGGCATGCATGTGCAATCCCGACTCCTGATCCCACAGGAAGCCCCTATCAGATGCCCCAGAACAGCGCCTCTGCTGCATCAGTGTAGCCTCGAAATCCAGGATTCTCATTCCAACATTGAGATCTGCCTGTGCGGGTGGCTTCGTGACAAAGCCAGCCTGCAGTTGATCTAAAGCTGCACATCGCAACCCACACATGCCATGAGCCAACATGATACATGGTAGTTTCCCTAAAT
>CAJNIZ010005309.1:8469-19661 GCA_905231905.1 Symbiodinium pilosum
GGTTTAGGGTTTAGGGTGAAGCTGCTCTGAAAAACACACGGTTTTGAGAGGCTCACAGAATTCAGCACATCCTATGCCCTTGAACCTACTTTGTAAAAATCCTGAACCCTACATCTGAAACCTCAAGCCTTCAAACCGAAATCACAAACACACACCCAAAGCCAGGTCCTGCTGTGAGGACAAAATTGCGCTCATCATTTCCTGGGCTCACCAGGGAAACCTAAAACCCTAAACGACAAGGAAAGCTAGATTTAGAGTTTCGGGTTTAGGATTTGGGGTTTAGGGTTCAGGATTTAGGGTTTGGGGGTCAGGGCTTGGGGTTTGAGGTTTAGGGTATAGGCAGTATAGGGGTAGCACCCCCAATAATTGAGAAACAAACGCAGAAGAACATGGAAAAAGGGCACAGAAACCAGGATGATGTGGGAGAAATTTCTGAATGACCTTGGTCTACTGCAATACCATGATTCGCCAAGGTAGAGGGCATTCAGGATCATGCAAAGTTTTTCTGGTGTGTACCTAGGCAGGTGTAGTGAGCTCCGGAGACAGCAGTCGGGAAACATCTGGGGTTCCCTGATAGTTGGCCCTTGCCTGTAGGGCGGCTTTGCGCATTGAAATATGATCCCTATAGAGCCCTGGAAGAGCATCCCCATAATCTTATAGAAAGCCCTAAACCTTAAACTCCAAATGCTAAACTCTAATCTAGGCTTCCCTAAAGGTCTCCTGTTTTGAAAACCCCCATTGAGGACAAGGCTGCCAACCACGGCTTCATGGTGTAGCGTGCAGGCTTGAGGTTTCGGGAGTATGGTGGAGGCTCGGTAGTACTGTGACAGTAATCTGGGCTGCTGTACAGGAACCTGTTTAGGGGTTTAGGGTTTAGTTACCTTACTAGGGCTATATGGTAAATACTATGGTTTCCTTATTCTAGTAACTAAATTACATTCCTTAACTTAGCAACCCAGTGAGGCCCAGAGCCTAGTGCCGGGGCACTACGTGTAAAATTCCCAGTCCTGCATGCTTCTGAGGGCGCCTAGTGGCCCTACAGGGTCCCGTTTAAGTACCACACAGGCTTGTTCTGAGACACTCTTACATCTTAGTCTAGCAGGCAGCGTCTTAATCTGTTCCTTGTATAGGGTACCATAATACGGATCGTCAGAAATCCTCCCGTAGAGAGAAAAAAGCCGTACATCCTAAATCCTCATCCTTACATAGAGCTTGTATGCTGCCGCGCCGCCATTCGGCACCAACCGCGCCTTCGCCAGGACGCGAAGTTGCAAGCGCGTCCAGTTTCTGCCTTGTCTTTCTGGTTGTTAGTTAGTAGGGAACAAGAGAATATAATCTCTAGAAATTCACCGGACAAAATATTCCTTTATCCCATACTGGTAAGTTGTCGGGTTCAAAGCTTGGAAGACACGAGCTGAGATCTAGGCAGCAAGATGTACGGCCGGTGTTTCAATATACATACTGACAATATCTTCTAAAGGGGAACTACCCTTCCACCCTGACCCTGGCATGTTGGCCTCTTCGTAACTTCGGATTCAACGCTCAACTGTAGTGGGCAACTATCATCATCATCATCATCATCATCATCATCCTAAACCCTAAACCCTAACCCCTAACCCCTAAACCCTAAACCCTCAACCCTATCATCATCATCATCATCATCATGAAGAAAGAGGTGACTCCCTCTCAAATCGACAAGCCGTGATAACAGAAAACCAAATCCTGAACATCCCGGGCCCCGACCCCCCGCCTGAACCCGAAGAAACAAAGCCCTAGGTTTAGGGTCTAGGGTCCCCATACAAAAAAAACATGCCTTCCCCCAAATATGTACCAGTAATGATACTAAACTGGGGAGCATTGATTATTGGGGCTGCTTGTATGTTTACTGTTGTCATTGTAGTTATTGATAGGGGGAGGATTTATCACATAAATGTGTCAACTACTTCCTCGGAACTGGTGGATCCTCGTGCTGGGTTTGTGAATACCAGGAGTGTACCTTGCAGGTAGGCGCCACCACTTAAGGCCTCATATTGCGCATAGTCAAACTAACCCCAATGAAACGTCCACTGTATAATCCCCTCTATATCCCCCCTTTTAATTAGTGTAGACAATAGCTCAAATGAGCCTTGGCATTTTGCGACTTCTAGCTGTACCCTAGACCCTAAACCCTTAAGGGTTTAGGGTTCAATGTCAGCACTGATCTCTGTGGACCCTGGCATGGTAGCACACGGGAGCGAGAACGAGCAGTAGCGAGGCCCTGGTCGGCGAGCCGCGTGGTCTTACTGGGGGGTTAGGGTTTAGGGTTTAGGAGTCAGGGTTTAGGGAAAAAGGGAATATAGCACTTAGGGAGTATGTAGGGATTATCTTCCCATCTTCCTTGCTAAGAACCAGTCAGTAGTTGCAAGTCTAAAGTTTGGGTTCAAGGCTTTTAGCACTTGTGCTTGAGGTCCTGAGATTGATGCAAAGCATAAAGCCACTGGACCTATCCGCAAACATGAATGCCATAGACCTCGCACATGCCCCTCATGTGTAAGTCCTTGCCCTTTAGGAACCAGATATGGGTGGGGTTCCACGCATAGGGGTGCCAAGTCATACTCCAACATAATCCGTGTTGCAAAGACTTCCAAAAAGGGACCCCTCAGTGTTGAGTGGACACCCCCACATTTCGATCCCTCATATATCCCTCTTTAGGGACAGGCTGATCAATCAGAGGTCAACATTAGGCGGTCCCACTGCGTAATAATAGTACGACACAGAAATTCAAGAAGAATGCCTTGTGGCCACATATAGTGGGTCTGGGGGGGTCCGATAAGGTCTACCACTGCAGCATGAAGAAGAAGTATCTCCACAGGATGCCTGTATAGCGCTTTAGTTTCAGTGTGCTAGGCAGACAAGTTTTTGGTGGTTTGCAGAGCCACAAAAAACCTACAAAAGCAACTGACTCGTGGTTCAGAGCAGCGAAACAAGCGAAACATCTATTTTGTTTACATCAGTAGTCTACCACAATACTGTACACAAAAAAAGATAAAATCTAACCCTCCACTGGGGACTTAATTATGTCGTTGCTCCTTTTGTGGTGGTGTCTAGTCTAGGGATTGGAAGTGCCGGTTAATGGGGTCATTGCAAGTGCGATGACAGCATATTTGGGGGATATAGACAGAGGAAGCCCTGTGAAAGTTCTCATGTAACGAAACCCTAAACCCTAAAGACTGAAACCCTAAACCCTCAACTTTAAAACCCTAAAACCCTAAAACCCTAAAGCCCTAAAGCCCTAAACTCTAAAACCCTAAAACCCTAAACCCTAAGCCTCTGCCTGGCCAGACCCTCTGAAAGACCTAGCCCGCTACCTCGAACTCTAAGACTCCACTCAAGTTAATGTACGTAGGTCCCTGATTGATTTCGGGCTGGGTGTAGGGGTTGAGGGGTTTAGGGTTTAGGGTATACCCCTGAAAAGGGATAAAATGGGGCTCCTAGTATCAAGCCCCTTAAAGGGAGTGGGTTTATTAATCACGAAGTTTTTCGTGGGGGTCCGTTAGGCTTTGAGGTTTGGGGTTTGCGGGTCGGGTTTGGGGTTTAGACTGCTCAAAAACCACAACAACAACAACAACAACAACAACAACAACCCCTCTCCAAACCTCTCGACGTAGGCTGCGATGGATTGTACTGCCAGGCCTCAGATTTCTCTTGATGAGTTAAAAGGCTCTTCAATATGGGGGTGGCATACTCAATCAGAATGAGTTTGGGGGACATGCTTTAACATATTTATGCAAAAAATCTAGGAAAGACTGAACAGTTCAAGCGTCCAAGCTACTCCTGTAAGCTACACGGTAGCGATAACGTTTGATGGAGCAGATGAAGGGAACACATGGAAACGGTCTAGGCGTGATATGGATGTGACATGCGAACGCCACCCAGGAGCTAATCCCTGAACTCTAATCCCAAGGGCTTGTGGGGTGATACAGAGATCCTCATCACATGGGGTCCTACTTGGACGTTCATTGGCCTCATAGGGGTTACCCCAATCATCAGTAGGGTTATAATAACCCCAGTTATGAATAGTTACTACGTCCCATGAACCTCCAAGAGCGTGTGAGATGTAAGCCCTGGGCTAAGGACACTAACATTTAGCGTTGGGTTAAGAAAGGTTAGGCTCTGGGTTTAGGCTGGGTTGCCGCAGAGGAACTAAAGTTGCCATTGTATGTTTCTAAATGTTGCGGTTTCCTTTGATAGTAACTTAGTTAGTGTTCCTTGACAGCAGCCCAAGAGCTTAAGGAAGGGAGGTGAGATTGGAGGTTGAAATTTGGGATTGGGTCCAAGGGGGCCTCGGCCACACAGAAGCTGCGGCCGCGAACACTACTGGGAACTAGATACTGTAGGGGCCTAAACAACATAGAGCATATGACTACACAAAGCTAATAGAGAAAAACCTGCTCTCTATTCAAGCTTGCACGGTATAAGCAATGCGGTGGATTCCGGAACTTGTGCCTCTCTTGAAAAAGCACAATAATAGCATGAATAACAACAGTATGTATAATGAGATCATAGTAGTTATAGTTATACTAGTAGTAATACTAGTAACAATATCACATTGTGCCTTGATAGGTATGCACTGGTGCAAGATTTCGTTCATCCGCAGCAACTCCAAACAGAACATGTTTAGACGCTCGATGCTCAAGCTGCTGCGTGCCTGGCAGTGTACAGGTACTCTAAACCCTAAAACCCTAGACCCTAAACCCTAAACTCTAAACCCTAAAACCCTAGACCCTAAACCCTATATTAACAGGTTCCTGACTGCAACCCTAGCCACATACCTGTTCCACTATGGGCTATTAGACCTTAAGGGTACCTTAATCCACCATTTATAGAGTCCTAACAGGGAATTTTAGGGTTTAATGGCCCATAGTGGTTGGTGGCTCCGGCGGCCGGTGACACACTTGGTTATACCTAGAGGTATCTGCCGGACCTTCGTAACTAGTGTAGCCATGGTCGTAGAGCCAACAACCGAACTACTGCACCTAGGAACCGGAGGTGATGCGAGGGAACCTTCCTGAATCACATGAGCTAATGTCTATACTCCTAGTATCCCCCTTAATATCCCCTATAGTTAGTAGTCCCCTATATAATCCCCTATATAACCCCCCTTTAAGGAGTTTAGACTATAGCTCACATAAGACCGACTTCCACAAAGAAAGTTGAGCATCGAAAACTAAACAACGCCGCTGCCGCGACCCTCACCGGAGAGTGTCGCAAACGTGCAGAACATGAAATTACTCGCCGCATTCGGAAGACAAATCTAGGCCCCAAACCCTAAACCCTCTGACCCTGTATAACTTACTGGGGGTTAGTAGGGAAGAAGGGAATATGTATATATATATATATAATCTCGGGGCTATATAAGGACTATATAATATAGGAACCATATAAGGATTAGTATAAATTCACGGGGATTATACCCTGATTCCCTACTAAGCACCAATAAGCTTAAGCCCCGCTGCTGCTTTGATGTACCGTCTGAGGGTCAACATCCACCTTCAGGTCAGCAGGTTCCGGACCACTTGGCTTAGGGTTTAGGGTTTAGGGTTTAGAATTTAGAATTGAGGGTTTAGGGTTTCTGAATTCACATCTTGAAGTTACAAGGCTTTGGGGTATGTAGGGGTTACATAGGGATTAGGGCTATATGGGGGTCATATGGGGATTTAAGGATACATAGGGGTATGCAGGGGGGGTGGAATAGAACATGGAAACTACCATATTCTGGTATGACGGGTGTGAGTGGGGCTCACCCATGGCTTACAGCAGCAGCTACAACTTTAGGGCCTTTAGGGTATAGGAGTCTTACATGTCCCTGACAGGCTAGCATGCGACTAATCGCTAGCATTTAAACCTAAATCCTAAACCCATGGTGGCAGCAGTGCCATACATTTCAAGGACGATCTCACTTACCTAAGAGGAGAGCTTCTACAGGCTTTACATATCCCTTTGCAAGGGTTTAAGTTACATGCAAGTTCCAAAACCCCTGAGGCTGACATCACACATCCCAAGCTATGCTGGAATGCTGGAAAGGCAAAGTCTAGCTTCCATGAAATGGGGGGGTCTCTGGCATACACCCAATTACAAACACAATCCCCGTTATAGGATCCTACAAAGGGTCTCCCATTTCTGGAAAGATACACCTAATCATGTACTGTCATGCAGCATTTAAAACCGCCAGAAAATCTGCACAATCCCCTCCCACATTCTCAACCTCACGGGTCCAAGTGCCCAGAGAATGAGGCTTCAGGTCCAAAACCCTATACCCTAAAACCTAAACCCTAAACCAAAATTTGAATGGTTTTGGGCACCTGAAGTTTGAGGTCTTGGGGAACTGAGCATGAGGGCAACTGCCAAGTCCCGGCAACAGGCCCCTCCCAAAGAAAAGCGAAGCCCTTCCGCATGAATATTTCCTGAACCCCAAAAGTATGTAAAATAATTGTCTTTTAGGCTATTATTACTGTATGGGTTTAGGGCTATTAGTTTACATACTTTTGAGGTTTAGGTTGTCTGGATCAAGCTTTTTAGGTTAGGCCCCCACCTACCATCATTGTTATTATTGGGTCTGTGATTTATCCCAGTAGACCACTGTCACTGGGTGGCAGCCTAACCTAATCAATCTCAACCCATCATAGACCCGAACTCCGAAACCTTCGCCGCAAGTCCAAGACCCCAAACCCTAAACCCTAAATCTTAACCCAAAACCCTAAACCCTTAACCCTATAAACCCTAAACCCTACACCCTAGACCCTCAACCCTAACCTTAAACCCTAACCCTGTACCCTACACCCTATACCAGACCTACAAACCCCAAAACTAAGTCAGCCTCAACCTGTGGGATGCAGCAGTAGTCAATCCAAACCTGGGGGGTTTGGGGTTTTAGGATTTAAGTTTCGGGGTTTAGGGTTTAGGGTTTTGCAGTTTAGGGTTTAGGGTTTGGGGTTTGGTGTTTAGGGTTTTTTCTGTTTAGGGTTTGGAGTTTACGGTTTGGGGTTAAGGGTTTGGGGTTTTTGGTTGGGGATTCAATTCTTAGCTGGGCCAGATTAACTCGAGCTAAGTACGAATAAGTAGAATATCCCTTAGATGAAGAGAACAGATGTTGAGCCAGATTACGGGTCAGAAACTACGTTGAAGGCAGGGGCAAGTTGGTCATCAAAAACCTGCAGAATTAAAGCAAAAAATCTGCAGCACCAAAAACAGGAAGGCTTTGGTTTGAGCACCTTGTACTTGACATCATTTCTGATTCTACACATTCGATGTTTTGTCATTGCTTTTCTATTAAAGAGGGGGGGCACCCTGCTATTGAGAGCTCAAATCAAGGTTTGGGGATGTTATGGGTTCAGGTTTTCCGGCGTAACGGTCACACGAACGGATAGCGGCAAATCTGTGAGTTACACTGAAACTGTTGATGGAGGAAATCTTGCACCACCTTAAGTCCTCAAAGTCCTAGGAATTACAGTAGTTTAGGGCCCCTAGGTGGTGCAAGATTTCAACCCTAAACCCTAAACCCAGGATGGGTCTGTCGGCTCGATGCAGTTCTCTGACTTACTAAGCAGGGTTTGGACACTTCAGCGCGCAGGTTACTTGCATATGCTCGTCTCCGAAAACCGAGTATGAGTCCATCTGCAACTCTGGGATAGCATGTTGCAGTTTCTACTTAGTCGTAGCAATTCTTATATGGTAGTTTCCCAAAATTAGGGTACCCCAATATAGACCCCAATATATTATGGTCCTTATTATGGGGACCCCCCCAAAATGGTACCCTTAATTTTGGGAAACCCCCATATAAATATTCCAGACTTGCTACGAATTCTTTACAGAGAACTTACGTGAACGGGCTGGCGCGGCGGCTAGCAACAAGGTGGATCGGCCACCGATCGACGCTTGACAGAAGGAGAGCAGTTTGAATTTGCTGCGCTACGCTCGCGGGTTAGGGTTTAGGATTTAAGGTCTCGGTTCTATTGAACACCACGCCCTTATTATCCGTCCCCCTTACGAAGAAACCATAACAATATCCCATATAGCCCATCTTCTATCTGGTTGAGGGGCACTATGAGTACCCCCACAGACAGCCCGTATGCATTGGCGAACATACTCAAAGTTGCGGGATGCAGGTTTTTCACATTCCGGGAACCTGAATGGACACTGCGAGCGGCTTGTACACTGCGCAAAGCCTGGTCTCCCCACGGTTTAGGGTTTAGGGTTCAGCGTTTGGGGTTTAGGGTGTAGGGTTCGGGGTTTGGGGGTCAGGGTTTAGGGTCACTGGGAAGTGGGGACGGTAGCCATCTCTACCCCCCCAAACCCTCGAACATCAAAGGAATCCAAGGGCCAGTCTAGACTGCGGAAGGCCGTCTTCAGGAAACTCGCAGGAAAATGAAAACAACCGACAGTAACCTCACGCCTCCTCCTCCCCAGAAGAAGTTAACATGCTTTCTGCTTGGATCAACACACCCGGCTCGTCCCTTCCTGCTAGTAAACAGCACGCCTTTGCCTAGCCAACTTTCAGCAGAGAACCCTAATATGAAGATTACATGGATATCTCTGACGAAACCAGCGTTCCCGTTATTTACATCTCGAGAGTATTGTCTTGAAACTCTATTTTAGGAGCCGTCCAGCCAGAAACCCCTGAACTTAGCCCTGAACTTAAAACCACAAGTTTGAGAATCCACCATTCAATTTAAACCTGCGATGAAGGTGCGTACATGTTGTCGAAATCGTTCTTCCAATCCTCACAGATTGGGTTCGAGACAAGATAGGGTTTAAGGGATTTTTTGCTGCAGCAATGGATACACTGGTTTGGGAATTTCGCAATTCCCCTAAACCCCAGGCCCTAAACCCTAAACCCTAAACTCCATAATAACCCTAAACCACCATAAATCCCAAACTTGGAGTGCAAATTTGTTGTACTCCTTCGGTCCATCTTGCGCATGTCCCGAGGTCCACAGGGAGAGTATTCTAAAAGTAGCCTTTGGGGCTTGAAGGTTTGGGCCATACTTTCTCAAAGACGGCTCCAACATTCATTTAAACTTGGGTCTCCAGTAACAGTCTATATTAGGGGTCCTATTAAGGGCTATATATACCCATATGAGCTATTGTCTAATCTCCTAGTATCCCCCTTAATAAACCCCTATCCCCCCTGTAAGGAGTTTAGACTATAGCTCATACTATAATAATCATCCAACTGTTACTGAGGGGGGGCAGTACCCAAATTTAAACCATGATTGGGCCGGCTCCGGTCTGGCGCCGCTGACACCATTTGCAAGGTTTAGGGTTTAGGGTTTTAAGGCTTTAGGGTTGTAGGGTTTAGGGTTTAGGGTTTAAGGGTTTAGGGGTCAGGGTTTTAGGGTTTAAGGTTTAGGGTTTAGGGTTTTAGCATTCCAGGTTGTTTACATGCATGCGCTGGCAAGTGAAGGCATGCGCTGGTGCTTCTAGTGCTTGAGAATTTGAAGTTTAGAGTGTGTCTGAGGCCTTCCTTTTGTCCCGGTGCGCGGGCTTCTAGAAATCAAGGTTATATACTTCATATATCCCGCAACATATGCTCGTCCTTCTATCGGAACCCACAAAGCAAGGCCTTCTGACAAGCCCTCTCAATGGGGGCTCACACCTTTAGGGGTCCTGTATTGCAAGTGCACATAGTGAGGATTATAAAAAAAAATGGTGTTTAGATTGAGCCCCCTGTTTATGGAAATCTTCGAATGTTAGCTTCCCAAAATAGGGGGACCCCAATATAGACTCCAAATCCTATAATCCTTCTATGGGGATCCCCCAAGGAAGGTACTCCTGATTTTGGGAAGCTACGAAGTGCTCTCCCAGAACTTAGTCTCTGGGGCTGGCCTCCCAATCACTCGACCTCAGCTCTTATCCCCCTAGAAAGACGTGGTTTAGGGTGTAGGGTTTTGAGTTTCAGGATTGGGTTTTAGGGTAAACATCCGGCCTGAAAAAGCCTCGCAAACCTCGAACCTGGGGCCGAAGGCGGTGGGAAGCCTTAATCCTCCATCCCCCCAAAACTCAGTCTGGCAGGCCCTTGCAGTCCTTCTACAGGGTTTAGGGTTTTGGGTTTATCTATTGGGCTAAGTCTTGCAGCCTCTGCCAAGCCCAGCAAGGCATACCGAAAGCAAATGCCCAAGCCCTTGAAATTCTGCTTCTCAAGCCCTGAACCTTACACCAAATCCAAAACCCTAAACTGAATCCTAAATCCTAAATCCTGAAACCTAAACCCTAAGTCATAAGCCCTAAATCATGATCCCTAAATCCTAAACCCTAAATCCTAAACCCTAAACCCTGAATCCTGAACCCTGAACCCTTAAACCTACACCCTAAATTCTGAACCCTAAATCCTAAACCCTAAACTCTAAAACCTACACCCTGAATTCTAAACCCTGAATCCTAAACCCTGAACCCTAAAACCTAAACCCTAAATTCTGGAAACCTTCGCAGCGCTCCTTTGCAGTGATCCCTGTGGAGCGAAACATCATGGTGTGCAACCAGTAATCTTCCACCCTTGTGGCGACAAGGGGGCTTAGGGTTTAGTTTAGGGCTGAGGGTTTAGGGTCCACGGTTTAAGGTTTAGGGTTTAGGGTTTAGGGTTTAGGGTTTAGGGTTTAGCGCTTGAGGCTTAGGTCTGTGATTAAGAACGCCCCCCCCTCTTAAATAGCGATTTTATTAGGGCTCCTAATGTTAAGGCCCTCATAAAGAAGGGGTTAATCACGGGTCTACATGTTACGTTTTCAAATCGGGGCCTTGAGGGACCCCGAACAACTGAACAAGGGCTGTCTGCAACTCGTGAGCCAAACAAGATTTGTGGCCCTTCCATCCCACCCATGCACCCGTTTAGGGTTCAAGGTTTAGGGTCAAGGACCCTAAACCCTAAAACCTAAGCCCTAAACCAGTTACGGGTTTAGGGTCTAGAGTTTAGTGTTTAGGGTTTGGGGTTACGGTTTGGGATGCACTTTGGGCACAAGCAGTTCCACCCACCATCTTGGAAAGGGCCCTTGGGATGAGGAAGCCCTCAACCTTCAACCTTGAAGCCTAAGCCCTGGTTTAGGGTTTAGGGTTTAGGGGCCCTAAACCCTAAACCCTAAATGATACTTTGGCTAAAATCCTGAACCTTCAAGTTGAACACGGAACGGTAGCTAGAACCCTAAGCTCTAAGCTCTTGATCC
>CAJNIZ010005310.1:0-10675 GCA_905231905.1 Symbiodinium pilosum
CCTGAACCCTGAACCCTTAAACCCGAAACACCAAGCAGATCTACAGGACCCTCGGCCTGGAAGCTCTGGAATGAGCTCTCGTGGTCTACCGGGAAGACAGCCTGCCCAAACCTGAGGGTTTAGGGGTTTAGGGGTTTAGGGTTTAGGGTTCAGGTCTTGGGTTTAGGGTTTATATTGGGGTAATGGAGAAGAAAATGGAAACTACTATGATAGGGTTATATTGGGTTTACGGTTTAGGGTTATATTGGGGTAATAAAGTGGGGGCTATATAGGAAATAATGGAAGAGAAAATGGAAATTACTAAGTTATATAGCGGTAATATGGGGGATGTAGAGAAAAGAAAATGGAAACGACTTTACTATGTTATACTATATTGTAGGAGGAGTATACTTTTAATTTGTACCCTCAGGGCTTGGATCGCTGGACTACGGGGAAATGGCCATTTATTATAGCTGGGACCCAAAACCCAAGGTGACAAACGATACGGGTACGAAATTCAAGACTTTGAGAAGCTCAGCTTTCGGGAAACCTTTATCAGATTCAGGGTCCGGGGCTAAGCTCTTCAGTCTGAAGATGTTAGGATCAGGGTTGACATTCACAGCTTAGGGATTCAGGATTCAGGGCTTGTTTTCAGGATCTCTCCTCAACATCTCAGTTCGGGGAGCACTTGCGCTTGAGGCGTTCTGTCCCATCTGGAACTACCAATTTTGAAGGTGTCGTGACACATACAAGCCCTTCTAATTTTCTGCGTCCCCATGAGAACGCTTGCTCAGAAATCCTCAAAACATGGGTACTCCTAGGCATACCAGGATTTCATGAGGATTACAAATTAGTATGTAGGCCAGTTTTCAGCCTGTTCTGAGAAATTCTCCTGCCGGTTTTCAACCCTCCTGCAGAATCATACAGAGTCCTCATCACCTATCCCAAGAGCCCGATACACCATGGGGGAGATTTCCTTTAAGTCATAGCTCTCCCAAAAGTATGGCAGCCACACTCGGCTGTAGCGAAGGCTCCAGGGTCACATTTTGGCTAGAACCCACGCTCCAGCCGTACTTCCAGGTGCACTCCTCTTAGTGCTCTCAAGTGCTTTGCGAACATCTTGAAATGCTCTTCCAGTGGTCTTGGCATAATCCTGCACTGGTCTTGGAGGGCTCTATCGAACTTTCGGGTACTGCTGGAGTGCCCTTTCGTGTTCTTGGCGCTCAGGCTTGGTCTTGGCATGGTCTGGTGACTCCAAAACACCATCTGAAGATTTTCATCATGAATACCAGGGCTGTTGGCTTGGCATGCAACACTGTTCAGTTGCGATACAACCCCATACGAGTATTGCCGTGAACGCCTTGAAGGGGTAGATTGCAACAACACCCCCCCCTCCAACCAAGATTCCCAGACCAAACTCTCACAAGGCACACTAGGACCTATATGAGCTATAGTCTAAAGTCCTAGAATTCCCCTTAATAATCCCTATCATACTCCCCTATATAACCCCTTTTAAGGAGTTTAGACAGTAGCTCATATGACCTTGAGCTAGGAGCTCATCCTCGCTTGAACCTATGCCAGGCAACTCTGAGAGGAACCAACCAGAGCGCCAGAAAGGCATCGCCTGCTCAGCAATCAGGCGGGGGGGATTTCTAGCAATATCGTAACATAAGATAGCATTAAAAAAAAAACAACTGTTGTAACAAATTCGCAAAAAGAGGCATCCTGAAGGAGCCTAGGGATACAAAGGAAGTATAAGATCAGAGGAAACTCCAGGAACCCCGACATCCCGAAAACTCTATTGCCAAACCTCCCCATACATTTAACGGGGCTGCTGAAGGCACGTTTGCCCCACACACATAATGTATCAGGTGCGCGCTCTCCAGCACTGATCTTGATTCAAGCCCTTACTGGAGTCCCTCCATCCCTTACATGGAAAAGAAAATGGAAACTACTGTACTACAATGGGGCATATAGGGACAATATAGGGGCTCTGTAGTATATTCTAGTATATTATGGTATTTAGGGGTTATAAGTGCCTTACACAGCTCAAAGCAAACAGTTGAGAGCAAGAGGCTGATACTTGGAGTTCAAACTCACAAGCTTTTGCTTCCAGAACTGCCCTCACCGAAGAAAACCCGGCAGTTCCATAAATTCCTGAGGAATCTCCAGATCCAGAACCCCCAGACTATCTCAAGGTCGCAGAATAAACAAAGACAAAAGCAGCTGATGCCTGTTCGGCATTTCGGGCTACGTAAGCTTTAAGGCATGGACACTGATAAGAATGGAAGTCCACACAAAGCGCCGATCATTCTCTTTCAAGGATTGCCTTGAATCTCACAGGAATCCTGACACACTGTTGGGGTCTCTCATGGTGTAGCTGACAAGACCATTCTACGCAGGCCAGACACGTGCAGACACCCTAATCCAACATCTAAAAAAAACCTAAGGTTTGCTCATACCACCGCCCCTACTGCTAAGCATTCTGCCAACACGCAACTCCTGAACAACCTGAACGCTAGCCCGAACCCCTAAACCTCAATCTCAGCCCCTGATACCACCAACAGCATGCCCCGACTCCTCAGCCCTAAACTCTGGGCCGTAAACCCTAAACTCCCAAACCCGAAACCCCTGATACCACCGACAGCATACCCAAAGCCCTGAACCCCAAATCCTGAATGCTACACTCTGACAACCAAGCCTGAGCCCTAAGCGTCTAGCCCCGAAGCCTTAAGCTGTCCCCCTTCAACCCTAAACCGCTAAACCCTAAATCCTAACCCCTAAACCACTAAACCCCTAAGCCACCGGACCCGAAATCTCCCAAGGCCCACCTTGCGACGCAGGATGGGCGTCAAGGACAACTCCTCCATCCCAGAAAACCCAGGGGGTTTAGGGGTTGTAGGGGCTATAGGGATTTAGGGGGTTTAAGGGTTGTAGGGGTTTGGGGGGGGTTGTAGGGGTTATAGGGATATAGGGGTTGTAGGAATTGTGAGGGTTATAGGGGTTTAGGGGTGATAGGGGTTTAGAGGTTGTAGGGGTTGAGGGACTATAGGAGGTTAGGGCTGGGGGTTTGGAGTTTAGGGTTTTGGGGCTAAGGCGTTAGGGATTTCAGGTTTTGGAGTTTAGAGTTTCTAGGGCTCGGATTTCCAGGTTTATTTCAGGGTTCATAGTGACACATATGTGAGATGCCATAGCAGTCATGGTGCGAATCATATCAGGGGTTTACGAAGCTTTCTAACGGCATTGAAGGGATTCAGGGGGCGAAGTGCTGTGCAGATATTGGAACGGCAATTGGGAGCTGAGGAATTTGGAGTGTTGAAAATTTGAGGGCTAGGGCTAAGCCCTGTGGAGTAGGGGAGCAGACAGAGAATGGTCGCTCAGCTTCCGCAAGCAGCTTCTGCATTTGGAGCCACTAGCGCATAACTACCGCACCTCCACTTAAACCTTATGCGCAAATGAGGTTGAAAAAGAGATGTTAGTTGAAGCGCTGTCCTCACTTTCTTAAGTCCAATCTATGAAGAAAACAGCAAAAGAGAAGAAGAAGAAGAAGCACGCGAAACTTCCTGAACACCGACCTTATGGATTTAAGGGCCCTACATATAGCCACCAGAAGTATGGAATATTGGCACTGGTTCACCTAAGAGGAGCAGGAGAGCAAGCACTGCAACAGGCAAGGCAGCAATGATAAAAAGTCCTAGCAGCACCCAAAGCTAAGCAGTGTCGAGGCCATCACTTCAAGACTCCACAACGGAATTGATGGGGAACTTGACTCAGATTTCCTACAAAAACACTACCCGATCCCAAACGGAATGAACGGAATGCGGGTAGCTCTGGTTACCTCATGCAAAGACCAAGGGTCTGACACGTCTCCTTTTGCAGCGGCCCCAAATTCGAAAGCCCTCAGCTATCTCGCCATGCATATTTCCTGAATCCCAAACCAATTCCCTCAATCACGGGTCCTGTTGCGGGAGCTGCTCCCTCAAATATTCGCGGATCTTCCCGCTGGCCAAGCGATTTTGATATTGCACCTGTCCGAAATTTGGGGGCTTCTACAGCCCTAAATCCACGGATCCAAGCCAAGTATCAAAAAACTCAATCGTGCTTGGTGCCTAAAAAGACATGTTTGATCACTTGGACCCTCAAGTCGGGACCATCGGAAGCCGGGACCATCGGATTTTTGAGGGGATTCGGCAGGGGCTAGCGGCGCTTCTGTTAGAATCTCGGAATGGATGTTCCGAGAAACTCTTGAAGGTCCCCAACTGATTTAAACAAACACGCAATTAGGACCTTACTGATTGTGATGCTGGTGATGGTGATGACATCCAGGCTGGGAAGGGATTCCCACGTTTTCATGCGAGTCTTGCATATTTGCGCTTACACCATAGCAAGGACCCACGACTGGAGATGGAAGGTCTCGCATTTGGATTTGCATTGAAGGCTTACATATCAAGATCTATGTCCTACAGCTTTCTGCGATCAAGAACCAATGTTAGGGTCAAGTGATTGACTAAGTCATCAAAGAAAAACACAACTTTGGGGGCCGAAGACAAAAAGTCGTGCCTGGAAACCATTTTGAGAGTTGAAGCTGTGACTTTGCTTGAATTTCATTGAATGTTGAATGACAAAGTTGCAGTGGTCATTAGCAGAGGTGGAAATGATGACGGATCGGCCAATCCTTCAACACACTTAGGTACTACTTTTCCGCGCCAAAAAAGGTGTTTGGAGGAAGGAATTTTTGCCCGATCAGTCGTTTTGGAGTTGAGCAGAACCTGTGTAGTCCCCCTCAATAGATAGAATATGGCTTTGGGTATATTATAATAAGATCCCCATGTACCCCATGTTCTATCTACTTTAAGGAGACCATAAACCAAGACTTGAGGCTCGTGGTCTTGCATTTGTGGGTTCAGGCCGCGCGCCGTCACAGCGCAGTCTGGCATGAGTACACCAAGCAAACACAGCATGAAGGTCAGTAGCTCAAGCCTGCAATTCGTCTCTACGGTTCATACTCCACGGCTTCCATGCTGAGCACGCGATGGTTAAATATTTTCTCAAAATACAGATGCTGAATAGAATTGGTATTTCTTGAAAAAACGAAGTAGGGCGCAATGTTAGCCTGGAACCACCTCGGCAGTCTCGGGCATGGAACCCCGCATATACACTCATCAACCTGCATAACGAACCTTATATACACTCACAGAAACTGCAACTAAAAAGTACTGGGTCGCAGTTAAGAAACTCAAAATAATGTAGTATAACAAGAAAACCCATTATTTACTCTGTACCCATATTATGACAACCTAATTTCAGTTCCTTAACAGCAACCCGGCAAAGTATCACAGCATACACACCTGCTCCAGCTGCTTGGCAGACAGGCACTCACCTGTCATCGGCTGCACGCTGCAAAGTTTATAGGGTTATAGCCTTGTAGGCTTGTAGGGTATAGGGTTGTAGGGTTCTGACCCCCCTTTACATGTCGTGCAAGTACTGCAATCGCCTAAATCATTCACAATATCATGCTTAGGTTTGCTTGAGGCACCGTGTACTAGAATGATACGGAAAATCTAGGACCATGATGTTGGTTACACCCTTGGGCATGTCGTGCGAACACGTCTTTGTGGTAAGCTGCAATGCTATCTAATCTTGGACCTGTAGCTTGGCTTGGGCTTTACTTTCGAGGCCTTCAGAGCTTTTAGCATTTAGGGTTTACTCTACGAGAACCCCCACCCTGCAATAGTGCTCTAATAGAAATATGAGAAGACCCTAATATAATCACTACTATTCCGTATAGTCACTATAACTGGGTGGGGGGTCCACCTAAGATTTACGGTCATAGAAAAGCTTCTCATGCTTAACTACCACCAGAAATCATGGATCCTCCTGGTAGTGGTCAATCTAGAATCTCCCAGACTAAGCCATTCCTAACTTATCCCTTCCCTACTATTGAACACGCCTCCCCTGTAAGAATCCATCTGTATCAACAAATATGTATATATATATGTATATAGATATATGTGTATATACTTGTTGCAGAAGGTATTCAGTCTTGAAGCGGGAAAGCGAGTCTTTTGTTGGACTAGGGGAAGGAAATAAACATTAAACCCCCAGCCCGCAATCCCTGAGTCCCTGAACCCTCGACCGTTACTGAGCTTGATTGTCCTTGCTCTTGGGTTTTCAAGCGCAGCAATGCCAAACCCCTGGGGACTTCGCCAGGCCACCCTACAAATTAGTGGATGCCTCAAAGGACCCGAGAAATGTGTGGGAAGTGGAAGCGGATGCGTAGCAGTCCGTGTCAGAAATTGAATAGGGAGCACTGCGAGAACCCTTAGAATCTTCCGGGTCAACCCAAATCCTTACTCTTAGGTTGGGCCGCCCTCCGCTAGTAGTGACGAAGAGGGATACTGGCAATCATATTGGGGTACCATTATCACTGAATGGGGGGCCTAACCCAAGTTTCTACCTTAGCTTAGGTCCGGTTGAAGGACCCTGCATTCTCTAGATAGTAGGTTGTCACAACTAATGACCCCTTTTGGGTGACTTCTGCAACACGGCCCCAATGTTAGGGGCACGCAATCAGGATTATAGTTTTGACAACCACCTAGATCCGCTGATTCAGCCAGGTCGCTTGTGAAGGCACATCTGCGCAAACAGCATCCGCCGGGCATCCAGGAAGCCTGTCTAGAAGGTCTATAGCTTCTAAAAAAGAAGGCATCCAACGTCCAGTAGTACTTGTAGGAGTGATAGTTGTAAGAAAATGATAAAACAGTAGCAGTATAACAACAGAAGTAGTTGAAGTCCGAAACCTCCATGTTAAGGCCTTTGGTTAGCTAGGAATGAAGAACTGGATCCTTATAGTAGTCCCTATATAACCCATTCCAGTAGTTTCCATTTTCTTTTCCATTCGTTCATTCCCACCTTAAACCCTAAACCCTAAACCCTTTTCCCTACATAATCCCTATAATCCCTTTAGTTTCTATTTTCTTTTCCATTCCTTCATTCCCAGCTCACCAAAGACCAGCCGTGAGGCTGGGACAGTCGAGCTGTAAAGCTCAAAGAAAGCTTGATCGAAACACACAGCCCTGAATCTCGAACTCTAAGCTTTAAACCCCAATCCCTACATATTTCCAGGTGTCCCTATATATCCCTGTGTATCCCTATATATATATATCCCTTTATATATATATGTGTGTATATACATATATCCATATATATATATATCCTCCTATGACCAGAGAACCCTAAACCCTCAACCCCTTGAGAATGGTAACAGCCACCTCTGAGGCTGCAAAGAGGAGAAAGCCACCGCGCTTGATCGCCAGTGGCGACTTGGCTCCTGTACATTCACTCACTGCCGGCTAGTAGGGAATACGTCAAGGAACATAATCCTAATAGAATCCCGTACGCAATATATTCTGTTATTCCCTACTTAATTCCAAGTAAGTTCAGGGCCTTGGCTGAGTTTTTGGTGTGTAGAATGCATAGGTGTATAGCAATGGGGCGCTGGAGGCTGACGATGTGGCGTACAGCCCTGGCAAACATGATGAATGCTCGTGATCGCAGAGTCCAGAAGTCGCCATGCATGCAAATAGCACGAGAAAGAAGCTTTGCTCAGTCTGGTGCCTCTAAGGTACAACATCACTTGAGAGCAGCGCGGACGAAAGCTAGATCACGACGGACGAGCCAGCGGCTGATGGCCGAAGCACAGGTGGGGACATATAAGACCAAGCGGTCAGAAGCTCTTGCAGGCTCCAAGGAGCTAGCTTTCGCGGCATCTCTTATACTGTCAGCTCCTGTTAGGTGCCTGGCTTAGTGTATTCTAACTTACCCCAGCCTCCTGATATTGCGTGCATACAAATTCAAGCCATGGAACCCTTGCCTTGGCAGTGGTACCCTGTATCCAAGCTGGATGGCCTGCACCCTCTCCAATGACAATGAAGTTCTCCCCGCCATCAGCACGTACCTTGGGACTCGCGAGTAAAGTTCAGGAGTTGGGAGCTTTTTTTCTGAATACAAGTTGAGCATAAGGCTTCACAAACCATGAGCGATGTTAAAGGGATCCCGGACAGCTTTTTCTTCTGCAGGATTCTTCAGGATTTCGCAAGCATCCGAATCGTCATCGAGGTCCACCGCGGGTTTCACACAAGGCTCCGGACACAGGTCAAAAGCAGTGAGGGATCCACTAGAGGAGAGTTGCGCAAACTTTCCGGCAAATGCCGCATACGTCTTCTTAGCTCTCCTTGTTGTAGGCCTTGCTTGCTTGGCACTGCTGGATGGGCTTGTGGGCCTCTTTCGCTTCCGCTGGGGCGTCGCAACAACCTCTTCAGCTGCCTTTCGCTTGGAAGCGCTCCGTGCCTTGGTCGGAGCAGGTTGTTCTGACTTGTCAGCTGCCTTCTCCGCTGGAAGGTCAGGAGCCTCGAAGTCAAAGTCCTCCCCTTCGGCCTTACCGACACGCCCAGAGAGGCGGCCATAGCGCCAGCGCTTTGGGTCCTGCTGCACCCATGCATGGATCGTCTCCTGACTGCGCCAGCACTGGATCAAAGCGAGCGACTTCGCCTCCGGAATCTCAGTGGGCCACGGCACTGCGGGCACAGAGACAACTCCTGTTGCTTCCCGCTCACCTGTACCGAGAAAGATAGGACTGAAGCCGGCCTCGTCGTGGAAGGCCCGGTGCGCCTCGAAGCGCTCCACCAAGTCTGCCTTCTTGCCTTCCGTAGGCAGCAGTCGCTCAGCCAGGAGTTTGCGCAACATTGCGGCTGGTAAAGAGGAGACCTCCGAATCCTCCTCCAAATTGGTAAAGGAAGGTGGCCCAGCCAAACCGTCCAAGCCCAGCAGCAGGGGCAACGCCTCCACCTTTGTGCTCGGCTCAGGCTTCGGGCGCGGTCTCAACTTGGCTCCGCGCCGCGTCTTGGCTCTTCGTTGCCAGGCAAGCTTCCTTCCACTCTTATATATAAGGGTACATATATATATATAGAGGGATTATTTAAAGGGTCTATATAAGGATAATGGAAAAGGAGATGGAAACTACTATATTATATTAGGTAAAGGATGGCAACCAAATTCTCAAAACAGTCTAAGACCTAATGGGCACACAGCAAACATCTTCTCAGCATTTTGACAGGAAGCTCTCCACTCTCACCAACCAATTCGCAGTCTGTGTCCCTCCAGGGAGGCTGGCAGGTCTCACAGGCAAAGCAGATGCGGCCACCCAGAGTCCAACAACGCACTGGGCCGCCACACGTCCTCGGTTGCCCTTTTAGGCTAAGATCCTGCTAACTCTTGTTTAAAGTTGCCAAGAAACTGTGAACTGCAACAGAAGCCTCCGGAAATCTGAAGAACCGAGAGTCAAGCAGAGCTTCCTGAAGTAAACCCACCGCCGCTTCCGGGAATCCTTGGTCTTCGTCTGCTGATGCGGCTTGAACCGGGCGTCTGCCCACTCGTCATCGAGGACGGTAACGATGTTTCCAAGCTTGGCCTAAGAACTGACATTGAGAAGCTAGCTCAGAAGTGGTCCCTGTATTGTTCGCGTTGAAGTTTCCAAGAGAGGAATGCAAACAGAAAGCTTGCAGGGGGCAGCATTGGCTAAGCAATCTCCCTAGAGGCTCCATGCCAAACTTCAAACGCGCGTACTAAGGTTCAACTGGAGTGGCTCCAAGCTGTAGTAGCATGACGCTCTCCCTCCACAGGGCCTCAAAGTCCTGGGCCGATAGAGTCAAGGCGGGCCGCAACGGGTGCCACCTGCATCAGCACAAGCACAAGCTAAATTGGCGTGTGGTGTTTTGGCTTGCAAAACAAAAGACAGCAGTCGGGGACACAACTGCTGTCTAGCCGGTATGAACCTCACAAAACTTGCTTGCAAACACTTCTCAGACACCCTGCGCAACCCCTCCGAAAGGAATGCAGAAATACTTCTGCTCTAGTAGACGTTCGCTGCTGAGTTCGCCTGATCGTATGATGCCGTGCCCTTTTATACACGGCTTCTGAACCCGTCTCCCGCAAACATCCGCCCCACACCCCTAAATCCTAGACTCTTGATCCTAAACCCTAAAACTCTGGGCCCTAGACCCCTGGAGCCTAGACCCTAAACCCTAAACCCAAGACCCTAAACCCTAAAGCCTTTAACATCCTTTAACCCTGAACCCTATCCCTTAGATTATTGAAGCAGGTCCGCCTCAAACGGTGCAGCACCTCAGCCCGATAGATGTTGCCAATGCCAGCCATCACTGACCTGGGCTTTCATACCAGGAGTTATATAGGGCTTAGGCTTTAGGAGTCTGACAGCATTATCATGTCTTTCTTGCAGAGGTCCTACGCTAAGGACGCTACCATCTTGGGGGTGGAAAGCCCAGAGAGACACATACCCCTCTAGACGGAAGTTCACAAAAAGCATAAAGCTTTCTTTGCCCCTGAACCCCAAAACGTAGTTTCATATAGTCTCTCATGTGCCACTTGTCCAAGCGAGAATAGCCACACATTCCAAAAAACAACTAAACCCCAAACCCTACCCCAAGGATGTCGCATTGAAACCTCGACGACCTGTGACCCGAAGCAGACTTGGGGCTGCACTTGCGTTGTAGGGTATATATGGGAGTTTCCCAAAATTAGGGGTACCTTATTGGGGGTCCCCATATTAAGGATTATAGTATATTGGGGTCTATATTGGGGTACCCTAATTTTGGGAAACTACCATATTGGGGTTATA
>CAJNIZ010005311.1:0-19658 GCA_905231905.1 Symbiodinium pilosum
TGCACAGGCTGGTCTAACACACCACCATGCAAGCAGGAACATGATTGCAGGTTGCACAGGCTGGTCTAGCACACCACCATGCAGGCAAGATCATGATTGCAGGTTGCACAGGTTGGTCTATACACCACCATGCAAGCATGATATCACGCAAAGCGTGGCTCGACAACCCCGAGAAAAGAAACCAGCGTTTTTTTTCAAAAAACAAACTGTATGTATATATATATACCCTAAACCCTATAACCCTAAACCCTAAACCTGTAAGATTTCGGAATGGGGTACAATGTTTGCAACGCAACTCCTAAACCCTAAACCCTAAACCTGTAAGATGCCGGAACGGGGTCCAATGTTTGCAACGCAACTCCCAACCTCCAAGAATCTTGGGTTAATAACTATAAGGCTTCAAAGATATTTAGGGTTTCTAGGGCTAGGGTATAGGGCTTATAAGTCTGGGGTGGAACAAAAGTCCACAGCCCTTCCATTGAATGGCAAGGTTTTACTTGTCATTTGCTATATGCTAAGATTTTGAAGCCTCAAGCCCGGCCTTATAAGCCCGATATCTTGCATGATACCCTTTGAAACCCGCAATGTGGTGATTGATGCAGCCCAGAATTGCCGGTCCTCCAACCCTAAACCCTATAGCCTATAACCCTAGATCCCCAAATCCCTAAATCCCAAAAACCCTGAATCCCTACACCCCTAAACCCTCCATTTGAATTGCTATATATGGAGCACGCCCTGTTCTAGGGAAAGCCCGCAGCCCTCCTAAACCCAAAGCTTTTTCCCTTTATAACTCGCTCAAATATGGGTACCTTAATTTGGGGGGGCGGTCTATAATGCTGAATTCCAACCTCCCGATCCTGATGGATGGCAAAGCCGGGAAGAGTTGAAACAATTCTATGTTTCCTTTCACCCTAATCCCGAAACCCCATTATAGAATCCTTAAACCCTAAATCCTAAACCATAAATGCAAGTTGCAGCGTTTCGATTCTCCAGGTTCATATGAGCAACAATCTAACCTCCTTTGATCCCCTAAATATAGTACAATAGCCCACTATATACTCCCAAATTCAGGAGCTTAGATTATTGCTCACAGTAAGGCTCAAGGGTTTGGAGGTTGCGCGGGTTGCAGATGTCCTGTCAAAGGTGGCCTATATAGTTACCAAGGTTTGTCAATGATTCTAGCTTCTGCAGGGCACGTTTGGCATTCAGACTGTCTAGGTTTTGGGCCTCATGCATGTACGGGCAGATGAATTTGGAGGTGTTCAATCATATTCGAAAAGAACACAATGCAAGGGCTTATAGAAATTGTGGGGGTTGAAGCTGGCAGGAAACCTTTAAAGCCCTTCGAAATCGACTAAACAAAATAAAAGAAAAAATATACACCTAAAAACTTAAGGTATGCAGGAGTCGGGACCCGATGGGCCAAAGATTGCAATCTCATGCAAGACTGTACTGCGGATTTGTTGGGTTTAGGGTTTATAATTATAGGGTAGCAAAGTTCCCAGGAACCTTGGTATTTTGGCTTGGCTATGTAGCGCATAAAGGTTGACGGCTCCGCGCTCAAAGGTTTAGGGCTCAGGGTTATACAAGGATTATAGGGATTACGGGCTTGCAGGGTTAGAAGTTTTGGGTGTTCAGTGTTGGGACAGGCTGCGCGCACCACACTTTTACCGCCAGCGTAAGCAAAACTGAAGTGAGTACTTAAAGCTGACATGCTGGGAGAGGTAGCCTGCGTGCGAGCCAGCCGCTATGGCCTTTATCCTCCGGACCCCATCCTCATTAACATAGTTGGACAGGTATCGTCCATTAAGCGGGACGGTATCGTAGTAAACGTGCTCCAGATAGTGCTGCTTGGGGCGGATTGCCCACCGGCAAACCCCCGACTCCAGCGCAGCTGCCGCCAGTCTATTGTACCCAGCCCGAAAGACGAGGTATGCATGCTGCAGCTCCCTGATCGCTTCACTTGGTAGTAGACGCGCGTGCTCCAGCATCAGCACCTCCTGCCTGCAAAGTGCAGCACACACGCCAGCACGAAGCCTGAGTGAAAAACACATTCGCGAAAACATCGAAAAAATTGACTTTATATATCCCCTATAAAACTCTTACCCTGTATAAGCCCATAGACCCTAAACCCTGAACCCAAGAAAATCTAGTGTTGCACCTTATGAAACAGCGGAGCAGCTCGTAAAACAGGTTCCCAGGGCTCGCAGTTGCAAGTTGGGTGAGGAGGGTCGATAGCCAGAAAAGAAAGTACCTTGCCCCAGTCGCATTTAAGACCTTCTGACTGATCGTGACATATTCTCGGGATGAAGGCTTGAGCATCGAGACAGTGAAGAGTTTGCGAACGGCTCTATCCTGGACTCCTCCAGGGAATTGCTGTAGAAAATGTAAGGCTTTTATGTATAAGGTTTAGGGCTTATATGGTATATAGGGGTGGTACTATAGGGCTTATAGGGTTTTGGGGTCTTCATGGTATATAGGGCTTTAAGGCTTTTAGGGTCAGGCCTTGCTCATCACACCACGCTTTGTACGATTCCCATAAACTGGCCAAATCGTGCTCGCGCGAGGCACCGTCAGAAAGATCACATAGGCATGAAACAATCACGTCCGGCATCACAGCGAGGTGAACAAGATGCATCACGTCCGGATCGATACGCCACGGGCAAAACCCAGCAATGAGGGTCAGCGGTGTCTCGCCATGCACAGCCCGGAACTCGTCGGCATCAGCAATGAGTGTCGATCTGTGCAACGCGTCTGGCCCAAAGCAAGTGTACAAGAGGCGGGGGTCATTTGGCAAGCCATCCGGATCGCCATGCTCATAGATCCATTGGATCGCCTGCACGCAAGGTTGGGGGTTTAGGGTTTGGGGTTTGGGTTTAAGGTTTAGGGTTGAGGATTAAGGGGGTTGGTTCTTATAGTTTTGCACTTTGCGCGCTAGAGCGTAACCCTAAACCCGAAATTATTCCCAGATTTCGATCGGGCCTGGCAGTAGAAACAGACCTTCTTGCGCGAGTAATCGCCTGATCAGGTAATTATACTCGAGGAAAATGAAGCGGTTCGCATGTCCAATGTTTCGAATATGAAAGAATATTAGGGTAAAAAAAATGATCCGAAGAGACAAGAAACGTTGCAAGCGGAATATCTTTTTGATAAACTCGAGGTCTGCTTGGATGCCGTCAAATATCCCAATGTAGGGCCCACAAATTCGCTTTCCCGCAAGCGCCAAGCGGTCAGGGAAGTATGTGCGCGTAAAGGGATTGTTCCATGGATCCATGAACGGGTAAAACCCAGTGCCTGGGAATGGATTCTTTAGACATTTCCATATACCAAAATATTGCCCTCATAATCTGATTACCCTTAGAACCTTTCAACCCTTAGCCAAAAAAGTTTGAATCAGCAAAACAAGCGAAAGATCCAAGTTGCTGAGGGCTTCGAAAGACCATTTGATGACTGTCAAGATCTTTGTTCGAGATGGCTCAGCATGGTACATCATATTCACGCAAGACAACAAGAACCTCGATTCCATCGTAGACCCAGTGCCAAGTGGAGCTATCATCGTGAGCACTTCGAACTTCTGTCTTCCTAAGTTGACATGGAGATGACAATGGAAGGGGCCTAGCTGAGGAAGTTTAAAGTTCAGGCTTTAGGGTTTCGGCTTTGTAAAGGGTGTAGGATGTAGGGATTCAGATCTCAAGAAAGAGGTGCATACTTGCCAGCTATAGGATCGTGAAAACTCCGCACCGTCCCCGTAGAATCGGAAGGGCACGCATAAAGCCCAATCTTCCACATCCTCAGTAAATCTACGTAGCCAAATTTGAGCCAAAGCTTGGAAGCCCAGCCGCTTTCATGATGGGATGCTGCGTTGTCCACTGCTGGTCCTGCTGCATCCAATATTCACGAACCTTGTTTGCAAGAATGGTTGCAAATCACCTACATCAGCAAATCAACAGTTTCAGATAGCATCCAGCAAGCAGCTTCGTCAGGATTCGGATAAACCAGATCCCACTTGCCAGAGTCGTAGAGGGCCCCCACAATTTCATGCGGCAATAACATATGATGCTTCACCGGACGCTCGGTATTGCCATGTGAATCTTCATTGACCTCAATTTCTATAATCTAGCAATGTGTTTGCAACACCCTATCTATTGGTTGCAGACTGTAGGGGCCAGACTGCCAGAAGCTGTATCCTCAGGTGAAATTAAAATCATACAGCATGATTGTAGCAATGGACAGCAGCGTACCCAAACCTCAAATGTAAGCACCCAAGCGCAGTCAGGTTTCGGAAAGGTTCTTGGCAAATATTTACTCCAATCTTGTTTGTAAAACCAACGTTGGAGTTCTCGCATCATGCCCCATCTTGCACTCGAAGAATTGTTGCGGAACATCACGGCCAGTTCAAGTAGATCAGGCCTCACATTTTTTGGGCCATGGGGGTGGATTGCATTCTCTGGGGTCTGATCATGCAGGCCGAGGAACGGTACCATCGCATGTGGGACCGAGTAGAGCCTTTCCAGATCTTTCGCTAATTCCGATAATGGGACCTGTTCATGCAAGTTGGCTGGAAATTCAATTGACAAAAAAGCGATTGCTCAGGTTCCTGCCTTCCCAGAAGCCAGCAGCTCCAAAGCATGATCACAAGTATCTTTGATGAACTTTGGCAGCCAGCTAGCGTCTCCAGAAGAAGACATGCCATGAAAGGCATGTTATCCCACGATGCCGTCACACATCTTTCCACATCTCAGGCAGCCAGGTAGAGCCAGCCATCCAGAAGCATTGCACGCGATAGATCAAAATCTACTCTTGTTGAGGTCTGGCATACCTAATTGATCCTAATTAGATGATTCCGGGGTATAACACCTTATAAGGGTTTGAGATAAATCTGTAGCATAGGAAAGAATCATGCCAACACTTTTTTTTATAAGTTAGAAGGATTCAATCTGATTTGTTGAGATTGCGGGACCCCATAGGTGGCTGACACAAGTCTAGAACTTGGAGAAGTGAACAACGAAATCTTCCAGCAAAGGCACATGGATGCATGTGCTGCTTCGGTGATTGATGCGAAGGCACTGCAACGGATGGGACATGAGAGCATGCAATTGTTTTCCAATCCCCGCTGCTCTTCACTTCATGTGAAACCCCGGAACACTGGACAGCATGATCTCATGAAGGATCATCGTGATATCCACTAGGCAGCTTGGACGCGCATCCTCCATTGTATCAAGCTAGGGTATAGGTGGTCAATGAAGATTGCTTGCGCTCCCGCTGCACTCCCCAATTATAAGGATCTAGCAAGTAGTGTTTCAGCACCTGCGGGCTTTGGCAGGCGGCTCCTCGACATGCTGCTCATCCTCCCATGGGGCTCCGTCGAGCTCCTCTTCGTCAGGAAACCTTTCAGCATCCTGAGCATCCGGACCATGATAATCTTCCTCCTCACCATCCTGCTGTTCATCCTTCTTCTTCTTTGCTTCCTCCTTTTCTTGCTTGCGCTTGAGAGCAGCAACTCCTTAGATTCCGCGTGTATTGAAGAAGGTGTGGTAGGTTATGTTGTGGTTTGAATGGTTTCTTAGTTGCAGGGTTTCGGTGTTGGAGGGTTTTATTTACAGGGTATGGAGTCCATTAATTGCAGGTGCTCTTCTATAAGACAAGGAGCGCCGGAGATGACCAGTCATGATATTCTCAGCCTGCGTGACCTCCGTCTGATACTCCTGACATGCGCAAGTGGGTTGAGGGGAGTTGGGCCAAGCCAAATCTAAGCTACCCTAAACCCTCAACCCTAAATCCTATAAACCATAAACCTTACACCCTAAACTCAACAGATCTTCCTCCAGAGTCGTATACTCTGCATCGAGAGCAGCCTTGCACTCCCAGAAAGGGGTTGAGGCAAAGACCATCTTCTGGATCCTGCCAGGGCTGTGATATGCTTCTTGCACTGTGCGCAGGGGTTGTGATTCAAGGCCTTCCGTGGATCTCCGCGCACCCAGCACCAATGACCCCCAGCTTCGTAATGTTCGCCTGCGTCCGTGCGACAACAACATGCAAAAGAAATCCACCCAGCCAGCGGAGGAAATGCATATGTACAGTGGATGGCCTCCTGGTTCAGAACTCCACAGGCTCCAAGGCCCGAAGCCACACAAGTTGCTTTGTTGGAAAGCTGCGAAACCCTTAGTAAGCACATTATGGGACTATCTTCCGCACGCACGCTCACACACAGATCCGATTCCCCCTTGGGCGCCGACGCGGCCAAGTCTCGATTGAAATCGCGCTTATCCTTCTCTTCGGGCGTCAGCTCCTGGCACAAAAAAAAAACATGACGAATACAATCCTCAAACCCTAAAACCCTAGAACTAAGACCCTAGAACCCTAATCAAACCCTGTGTTATAATGAATCCTTCTTGGGCTGCTTCGGCGTTTTCTTTCCTTCACCTGCTAGTGCACATCTCCCCATTCCGGCTACCTTGGATTCCAAGGCTTCGCAAATGGCCGCCCGCTCCGCGCGGTTCCTGGTGGGCTCCGCTGTGGCTGTCGTCTTGCAGCCGACGCGGTTGATGTTTGCATCTTGGCTATGGAAGACTAGTCGTATAATCTGAAAGCCACTGTTGCAGAATCTAGAAGTGAAGCCAAGTAGCTCGTGGTATCCACACCCACAAATACTTTATATAACTTCATCTCATCGTCGTTGGATTGTGGATGCTTCTTGCCTTTTTGACCTATGCCAATTGGGCACTGATTGCAATAGGAAAGGTTAACAAGGAAACAATTGAGGAGGCTACTGGC
Organism: Symbiodinium pilosum; assembly: GCA_905231905.1. Taxonomy (NCBI): domain Eukaryota; class Dinophyceae; order Suessiales; family Symbiodiniaceae; genus Symbiodinium; species Symbiodinium pilosum. Next base: position 6,775 of record CAJNIZ010005311.1, read on the forward strand.
AATCAGGTCGGCAACGTACTGCTTCCCGCCAGGGAGGTGCTCATATTGTTCTCGAATCCGGCACAATGGTAGCTCGGAGTACTTCTCCTTGGTTTTGTCTTCCGAAAGCCTGAGCAAGTCGTATAGCAGACCCCATTACCCAATTGGATTCCCAAAAACCATTGAATCCAAGTAGCTCCTCATAGTATGGCTGGATCTCAATTGATGCCATCTCCCGATCAAGAAGGAATGCCTTCAGAAAGGCAAACCTTGGTTACGCAAATATCTTGCAAATATTACGGATGCCCAGGTTACAGGGGTTCTCAGAAATTTGCTGGATCCAGGGGTCGCACTTCTCCATAGTTCCTTGTGCTGCCTTCCATTGAGCCACCAAGCCTTTGCGAAGACCTGGCAGCCAGCTCCCATTGACAACAGATCAGACCCAATCATGAATCCCACATACTATGCATTCGCTAACATATACAGGCCTGTCGGATTCTGCATCCGACGTCGGAGACCCTCGTTTAGTCTCTTACGCTCCGCCAACGGTATGTCTTCAGGACCACTGAGAGCCTCATATAGCACCAAGAAACAAGACCGAAGAATATAACATATATGGGATGATTGCAACCAGGTCTCTTCGATTCTGGCGATCTCCTCCGGGGATAGCTTCCTCACCTGGGATATACAAGCGTGGCAGCATTAGATTTGAGCCATGTGGGAGACTGCTATCTATGTGAGCCCAGAACTCTTAAATCCCTAAACCCTTAAGCTGTCACCTGCACTTCACAACCATGGCTGCATGAGATCTGAGCTGCATGTGACTGCTACTGCATAAACCCTTAACCCTTTACCCTTAAATCCTTCAGCCTTAAACCCTTAAACCCTAAACCCTTGAACCCTAAACCCTATCAGCCAAGTCACGGCCATTGGGGATCCATTGAAAGTGAAGGATTTGGCCAAAGGCGCCATTTCAATAGCACCAGTTCCATCACTTTGATTTGAGATGCCCGTATCCGTGCGCACCAGCGCCCTGGGGTATTCGTATTTTGGGGTGCTAGGGTTTATGAAGTTCAGGGTTTATAGGATTAGATGTGCAGAAGCGGAACATGCTCATGGCCGAGAAAAACGAAACCCTAAACCCTCAACCTTAAACCCTTGATCGGACCTCAACGTCAAAGCCCGGCAAGCCTTAAACCCTAAATCCTATTCTCACATTGATCATCCAAGGTTCCCATTCGAGCGTGGTGACGATGAGGAGGCATCTCCTGCATGGGACAGGGATATAGAGTCATTTTGGGAAAAGCACTACACCTTCTAACTAGAATTCTGAAATGCTATATAGGCTTAGGGATTAAGGGTTTAGGTTTAGGTTAAGGAAAGCTCCTGACATAGAGGATTCGAAGGAGCACCTTCTCCTCACATCTTTGGGCCACTCATCCTCATCATCCCCCACAGTTTCAGGCGCCAAGCGCTTCATCCCACGCCCCCCCTTTTCATTCTGACCCTTTTGTGGAGGGGTCCACGCTGCCATGTCTTGCTTGCCCTTAGCTCCCTTGCCTTTTAGGCTGGATCCTTTGCTGGAGCCCTGACCTGCTTCCAAGCTATGGGTTGGGGAGGTTGGCGGGTCTGAGTGGGCGCAGGCTCCTTTGCCGCTGCTGGTCCGTGTAGAACAGGTAGAATCTGGGCTGGTGACCTTGGTTGAGTTCTGGTGCCATGCTTTGGCATCTGGGCTGCGGCGCACGGGCTGACTCCTTTCTCTTTGGTATTGCCGGGTGGTCCATCGGAATTTGGCTTGCCTCCTTTCCCTTTGGAGCTGTTTGGCGTTCCATCGGCGCACAGGCTGACTCCTTTCCCTTTGGTATTGCCGGGTGATCCATCGGAATTTGGCTTGCCTCCTTTCCCTTTGGAGCTGTTTGGCGTTCCATCGGCGCACGGGCTGACTCCTTTCCCTTTGGAGTTGTTTGGCGTTCCATCGGTGCACGGGCTGACTCCTTTCCCTTTGGTATTGCCGGGTGATCCATTGGAATCTGGCTTGCCTCCTTTTCCTTTGGGGTTGCCTGGCAGTCCATTCTTGCCCTTTCCTTTGGCCGATCCTTTCCCACTGTCAGCGTCAGCGGGCTCGGTGTTGTGCTTCATGCCACCCTTTCCTTTCATTGAGCGCTTGGACTTATCCTTTCCTTTGGGCGACGCTTTGGATGCCACGTTGCTTGCATCCGATGGGGGAGCGTCAGTTGCTGTGCTGGGGTCAGCGCCGTTACCCTTTCCTTTGGTGGATCCTCTGGATTTCATGGCGCTTGCTTGGTCCGGGGGAGTGCCGGTGGCTGTGTGGGGTTCCTTGCCGCTGCCCTTTCCTGGCAGAATGCTAGCATTGGCGGCTGCATTGGGATCACTGCTGTCGCAGTTTCCTTTCTTGCCTTTTGCACATCCCTTATTGGCACCCTTGCCTTGCACTCCATTGGCGTCAAGGTTGCTTCCTTTTGCATGGGCCTCGCCTCCTTTTCCTTTTGCAGCTCTTTTGGGCGCTTTCCCCTTGAATGATCCCTTGCTGGAATCGGGCTCCTTTGCTTCCGCAGTAGCTAGCTTTCCTTTTCCAGACTTGCCTTTATCGCAGGACGTTCCAGGGCTAGGGGCTTCCACGGAATTTCCTTTCGCCTCCTCAGTAAGCCTCCCCTTCCCCTTACCCTTTACCTTGCCCTTGCCCTTGCCCTTCTGAGCACAGGCGCTGTCCGGCGGGCTCGCTGCTGCCGCGGCCGCGTTCGCTTCTTTGCCCTTGCTGGCGCCTTTGCCAGCAGCAAAGTTGGAGGAACCTTCCTCACACCCAAAAGCCTCCTTACCCTTGCCCTTGCCGGCTGTTGCAGGCGCTGGCTCTGGCTGAGTACTGACAGCTGCTGAGCCGTCGCACTTCACAAGAGCCTTGGCAGTCTTTCCATGTGCTTTGGCAGCCATGGCTGCTCAAACTTTCAAACCCTACTTGTAGGCGCCTATACTATGGCAAAGCCTTGATCAGGAATCATGCATGGAGATTTGTCATTTTGAATAAGGGCGGTACACGGTGGTACACGGTATTAGGCCCTTATTAAGGGCCGAATACACGGGGATACACGGTGATACACGGTCCCCTCCTGATTGCGAAATTTTGCATTGCCCCCCGAGCTTCGCATCACAGCACAGCTTGCGTGCTGTATGTAACCCGCCGAGAAGAAGCAAACACCCCTGCTTGTCTTGAGGCCCAGCAACAAATCCCTTATATAGGCAGCCATTGATCATGTTTCAATCACCAGCAAGGATGTTAGCAACCTTCCGACACACAATGTGGGGATCTTGTTTGTAGACCCCCGCCCAGCTTCAAATGGAGCAGCTGACTTTATTTATCAGCTGATGAGGCAATATCCCCATGCCACAGGTCTTCAAGACCCGAGTCGCTCTCATCACAATCAGATGTGTCAACAAACTTCATGTCAGATTCAGCCGTTGCAGGAGCCAGAGGTAGGTTGCGCAAGTGCTTACCAAGCGCTTCCCCCACCTGCGCAAAGACAATTATACAACCCTGCTGAGAATCTCAATTGCATCCCTGGAGTTCAGCGCCTTGAGGCCCAAGCCGCCGGGGTAAACGCCAGTGGCCCGTAAGTCTTTGCCACCCGCCTGCATCATGACTTGCATAGATCTTTCGGGCGTGTCAAAAATGGATAGAAGCCCTTCCCCTTTGTACTTGTAGTCAGTATATATATAGATATGTGCTTTTGTACATGTGTATCTACCTCCAAACCTATTCGTTCGTGAGATCTATATGAAGGCTCCATAGTCTAAATGGATGCACAGCTCCAAAACCTTTTGTTAGAAGCAGCAGATCGAGGCCCCCATATATTCCTGAATATCAACCCGAATTCTTCTAGATCATCCCAGCCACAGTCCGCTTCCGCCCCGTGGCGTCTTCGTAGTGCTTACACACGTCCAATTTGAGGAAGCTCTGGATACGCTTGAGTTGGTTCCTGGCCAAGGATAGTGGTCAATCTTTGGGTATGCGTACAAGGTTCAACTTAGCCGGGAGGGTGGGCAGGGCAGGGTGCAGGCCTCCTGGAGGAGTCCATATGGACATGGAGGTCTTTCAGAAAAGGCGCCGTCCCCCAAAGTGTGACCTAGGTTGCTCCAAACACTGTTAGACCAAGAAGTATCAGCAATCACCCAAGCATTTGTAAACAACGTACATTGCTAGCCTAGCAACACATTTGGCAGTTGGCGAGCCTAGAGCCCCCAGCCATATGTTCAGGCCCCGAGCACGGTGTGCACGCAGGCGTGACTAAGTCAGGCAACAAGCACACACATTTCAAGCAGGCGCACAAAAAAAAAACCTCTCTTGCTTGGCCTAGATACCCGAATGGCCGGCAAATTGAATAACAGGCTGTTCACGGGATTCTCAAGTATGTAACAATGTCCCGCCGTATGATGATACTCCAGCCTCAGATTAAAGCATGAGACATTAAGGTATCCATGCCGAATGGATGGACGCATCTCGGATTCTTGCAAGCTGGGCTGCAGGTAGCTGATTCGCCTTGCCAGCCGGTTCGCCATTCGAACGGTCTTGTGAAATTTGCTGCCTCGCATCACATATGGTATGCGTAGAGAACAACATGAATACAACAGATCAGTGGCTCACCTTTTATGTTCAGCCGGCGGCGACCAGTTGAGCCTCTGCTCCTTAATGTTGTACAAAAATACAGCCGGCTTGTCAAATCGCACGCAACAATCAAACTCAGATGAGAAGGTACCAAGCCAAGCTTCAGATAGATCCACGTATTGCACGGGATGGCATACCATGCCACCCCGCCCCAGACGAGTCTACGAGCCTTACCCAGTTGTGTGTGCACCATGAGACCCAGCAAGCTGGATAGACGAGTAGCAACCAAACTGCTGAACAAGGCCAAGATTCGTTGTACAGCAGAAGCATCATTCCGAACGACGTTAACACGTCCATCTTCCGTGAGTATGCGATCTGAGCTGCCACTTATAAAGTCACTAGGAGAAATCTTTCACACTTCCAAAGGTACACGCACTCTTCCCATATTGTTGTTTCTCCAAGTTGCATCCAGGGCATGTGCTAAGTAGCCCTCGTGCAGAACTCCAGAACATAGTACGTGGGCGCCTGATAAGCATTTGGGGCTTAGGGTTCGGGATTAGCGTTTAGGGATTATAGCTATTTACAAACCGTCGATAAGCTCGAGTCCTGAAAACACCTCCAGGAAGTGCAGCCTCTGCTCCATCTTTCTGGGTCCAAAACCTCATATACATCTTGTGGTTGCATTCTGAGATGGTGGGCCTGATCAAAACCTGAGGGACCAACTTGCAAGAATTACTGCCATCGCCGCAGCCAAACGTGAGTACTTCATGTTGCTGAAGCTAGCAAGTCCAAGGAAGTATACTCATGATTGGAAGTCGAATCTAGCTACCGCGCTTACGGCAAGCTTGAAGAAAGCCAGCTTCACAATCCCTAGACCGCCTAAATCCTTCAGGGTTTAGGGTCGGGGTTCAGGATTTCGGGTTCAGGGTTTACGATTAGTTGGGATATCATATAGGTGCTTGCAGGCCTCATAATGATTGTGGAAACCAGTGAAGTCGCATGTCCAGGCTTCTACGCATGTGTGATTGCACTGCCTCCCTTCAGTAGATAGAATATGGGATATATATAGGGATATCACTATAATATACCCAAAATCAGTCTTCACTGGGATTATAACTCCTGTAGATCCAATCTCTTTCTTCTAAACACAGAGGCCTGACCTTTAATTGGGCCACAGAAAACTGCAAAAACAAGAAGCTGCTCAACCATGGATTGACTGCATTGTGGTTCAGACAGCCAAGGTTAACATCGCGCATTGCTGATTTTTCTTCGCGGCAGCAGGAGAGGTGCTGTGTGCGATCGGTCCCCCGATGTTTTTCAAATTACGGTCGTTCTTGACCAGCATGTGCTGTGGTCCTAAAAAACCATGCAGCACCCCTTTAAAGCAGAGGCCAGTGCTCTCTGCACCACAAGGAAACCATCAAAACCTCCTACGTTTGATTTCGGCCGGAGACATGTTGGCCAGGATTTTCTCCCGTTCGCTAGACATCCTCCACCTTCAGGGATCGGGTTGCTAAGGCAAAGGGGAGGGCCTCACATCACATTGTAAAGATCCAAAAAATACAATATGTTTGGCCTGCAACGTTGCCTGCTCTCCCTTTCTGCCAGAGCCAGACCCTTCGGAAGCCTCAGATCAGGTTGTATTCATGGAAGGATGGGCTTTCAGTGAACATCAACCAATCTTGAAAGCAATGTGTTTGTGCACCCAAGCTACTCAGCTATAAACTTCTTTTTCGCATCACTGTACCCTGTATCAGCTGCCTTTTTGGGTTTGCCGCCCTTTTTCGGTGCTGCTGCCACTGCTTCTGCGTCGGGGTTCAGGTTTGCTGTGGTTGATGCTGCCGGCTCTTGGGGTCTTGCAATCGCCTTTGCTTTGGGCTTCGCCTTGGCTTTAGGGAGTTTAGCAGCTTTGTTGGCTGCTACTAGCAGGCGTTGCTTGTGCGGATTTACTGCAACGTGTTCCCCCCGGAGGCATGCTGCCTCACCTGTCAATACGCAAGCGCCGGAGGTCTTGGGGAGCACGAATGCCTTAGTTACATATAGAGATCTAATTGGGCCTTACACTTTTGAATCCTGATTAGACAACACCCAAGAATATGCGAGCAAAGCTGCTGCAGGACTGCCTTCCGATCTGGTGCGATCATCATCCGTCTGGGCGAAGAAAAGCGTATAAGGGCTATTGGGCTTGGGGTTTATGGGGACTGCGGCTTCTAGTAACATGTAGGCTTATAGGGCTTAGGCTTTAGGGTTTAGAGGGCTTGACACGTGGGCACACTCTTCCTTGATTGTATTTGCTTTTTGGAGCCCACCTTGGGCTTGGCAGATCGGCCGGGGGTCGCAGTCATCCTTAGATTCTTAGGCTTCAAGGGCTGAAATATGAGGACCTAGCGGGTTAGGTTTAGGGTTTGCTAGGATATGGTTTGGTTAATTGGATCACACTCAGCAAGGACACTGCATTCTCGAAAGGGCACACACAAATATGAATGCAGCTGGGGAGCGGCGTAGCAGCATTTGGCATTCCCGCCTGATCAGTAGAAACCTAAACGTGGAACCTTAAACTCTTAACCCTCAACCCTAAACTCTAAACCCTGAACCCTAAACTCTAAACCCTAAACTTACCCTAAAACCGTGAAAGATCTACCCAGACGTGCCTCGGCACCCTTCTGAAGAAGGGCTTTACAGAGATCCATCATTCTGGGTCCATATCGTGCCGATTGCAGCTTCTTAACTAGGTCCTGGAAGGAGTCAATCGCTCTATGTAACATTCCGGAGAAAGCTCGCATGGACTAGGAACCGATCAGAAACCTTTGTCCTTCGTGTCAGCATCCGGCTCTGGCACACATTTTGGCAATGGCAAAGCACGGGGTTCATCCAACCGCAGCGGCTTAGATATTCGGAGGGTTGATTTCACGTGCAGAATCACAGCAAGCATCAGCAAAGTACAATGACAAGAAAGCTCCAGGGCGCCCTAGAAAGCAAATAAGCAAAGCATAAAAGCAGATTCAGCAAAGGCACCTTGTCATCAACAGGCTCCTCTACTGCATACTTCTTCCACCAACCTTTGAGGCGTGCCGATTCCTCCTTTGATGGATACTTGTCATCCGTCGTCTTGTCCTGCGCGGAGTTACTCGCTGCCTTTCCACCACTGCCTCAGTTAAGAAGGTGCAGCGTTTGCAGCTCGAACTCAACCCTAATCATGTCGGCTCACGCGCCCATTATTTGGGACTCAGGTGCTCTTCTCAAACATCTCATTGGACCAGTCATCAGCCGAAGGCCAAAATGGCAGCTGAGACGGATCCTCCGGTTCCTGCTTGTCTTCCTCCCAGGGCTCATCCTGGTCCAAGCCTGGACTATATGTTCTGGGCTGCACAACTTTCTTCATTCACTGGAAACCAAAAAGTGCAGCAAAGGCGCATTGCTCTTCCTCACAGTCTTCCCCCTCAGGCATCCCCGGGGGGAGCTTCTGCGAGTTCCTCCCCTTCGGCCCAGGGATCTTCCGGGGGAGCAGCAGCATCTTCCTCCAAATCTTCGGCCCAGTCCTCCTGCTGGGGATCTGCACCTTAGCTATTCAGCATTCATGGGAAACACACATCAGAGCAACATATTTCCAGGAGCATTAGTTGCAACAGAGAAACACTCACCTGTATTTGGCAAATCTTCTGCACCATAATACAGCGTCATGTTGCTGGCGTCAATCCAATCACCCTGCCATGATTGGAGGCTTCAAATCGGAGGCTGATATGCTACAGGCTGTCCTGGTCATCGAGATCCTTCCCATCCTCAGCAGTAGCCAGCTCGCTCTCGGGCCAGTCCGCCTGACGTCAAAAAACTCATCACAAATTTAATGGTCTGATGGTTCAGACCAATCTGCTGCTGGGCCACGGATGTCTCGATCTCTTCACTTGCCATGGCTGCCTCGCTCTGGTACTTCTCGGATTCGTCCACCATGGCTGCCTCGCTCTGGTACTTCTCGGATTCGTCCACCATGGCTGTCTCGCCCTGGTACTTCTCGGATTCGTCCACCATGGCTGCATCGCCCTGGTACTTCTCGGATTCGTCCGCCTCATGACATATGCGCAAGCTAGCTCTAACCTGAAACACAACTTCACTGTTGAATCGCAACTTGCAACCCTGCACATGAATAACTGGGCACTGGAGGCATCGAGCTGGATCCATAGCCACTCCACGCATAGATATTCATTTCCGCCGGATCCACGGGACCCACCGGAACAGGAGCTTCAGCCTTTTGCTAGCATAACTTAGCTTACACTGCCCCCATAAAGTTGAATCCTATCACCCGACAATATCAGAACCGCATATAAACCCTTAACCCCAGAGCCAGCCTAAACAAAACTGGATTTACTTTGGGATTGACACGTATGGGCTGATATGCTACAGGGCAACATCGTCATCCTCATCCATATTCGGGGGCTCGCTCTCGTGCCATGTATCACCATCATGCCAACGAACGGACGCCTGAATTGATCATCAGTGGAAATTGGATTACAAGGCTAGCTGCTCCCAGGGCACGGATATCTCAATCTCTTCGCCTGCCATGGCTGCGTCGCTCTGGTACTTCTCGGAGTCGTCTACCTCGGACGTATCCCCAATCAGAAATGCAACTTCAATGCTCCATCCCAGCTTGCAACCCTGTATACATAACTAGGCACTGGAGGCATCTCGTTGCATGTGCCATCACCCGCCCATGCATCCATAGTCTTGGCCGGATCTATGGGAACAGGAGCTTCATCCTCTTCCTTGGATTACTTAACTTAAGCCCTGAAGATAAAACCCTAAACAACCAATAAGAATCAAAAACGCCTAAACATTAGCCTGAACCTTAGGCCCTAAACCCTATTAATCTCTTGATTCATAAATGCCACCATGTTAGCCCATGCCACAGGAAAATCATCATAATTTTCCTCGCCGTCCTTAGAGATGTAATATTTCGCCATGTTTCTCTCAACAAAACGAAGTATCAATTAGGCCATACATCACTGGAAGCTACAACTGCAGAACCTCCAAAACCAGGGCACTCCCTCATCTCCAGCAACCACCTCGCATCATGGAGCCCAAGCTGGCGCACAAACGCAGCGAACTTCTCTAAATCACTAATGCCGAGGCACTTGGTCGTCCGCAGACTCAGCAGGAAGACAAAGAAAGCTTGGCCTCGGGTCAGAAACATTTACTTCAAACTGTACGTACTACGCAGGCCACTCCCGTCGAAATGAAGTATGCAAACATTTATTGCCAGCCCAGAAGCTGCTTTCCACGAAGTCGCTTGTTGGACTTCACATCAGGCAACTTAGTAGCAACAACATCTAGCTGAGCAATGTGTGTAGCAGCTCCTCCTAAGGTAGCACAAGAAGCTTTCACTGGCATTGAACTAGAGGCGCCCAAGGCACGGATTCAAGACTGGAGCTGGAACGCTTCTTCGCGACCTGGGAGTCCTGCGCATGCGTGGAACGTAAAGGTTGAGGACCGGGGAAGACACAATACATTCGCAGAACTCTTATATCGCAAATCGGTCCTGTGTGGGATCAAGATTGTAATCCATGCAGGACCACGCTTGCGTATCTTCTTCGGCCATTGCGGACACACTACCAGGGCTTGAAGAAGTGGACTTCCGTGCCCGCTTGAGTAACTTGTGAAGGAGCGAGGATTCATTGTCTATCCATGATTGCAGAACGAAACCCGGAGATTCCGGAACCTCAACACCATGATATTGGACAAGGTCTTTCAGGCAATCTCTCACTAACGCCTGCGTAAAGTATCGCCCGTCTCCCATGTCGATGTCCTTAGCCCATAACAGAGCCTCTCGAGTCTCCCTGTGGCGGAGACTCTTTGTAGGCAGCAACGAACCTGTCTTTTTTATACGTTCGCGATGGGGATTGACCAGATGCTCAAGTAGTAGCTGGGTGACCTTGTTCTTTTTCTCTTCTCTCACACCCACCATTGCTGCGATATCTAGCGGCCACAATTATAACTCAACATACGTGCCGGCACACCGCCTACTTCAGCTTAGACCTATGATTTGCTAGGTCTACATTTCCTAATGCTGAAATATGAACCCTGCTTGTTGCGACCTCGGGAGTTCAGCCCCATATCCTTTGACAGGAGGCCTGCGCCAAAACCCTGCATTGGCACTCGCAACTCTGATCATGGTTGTGCATCGGAAAATCGAAAACCCACCCAACTCCAAACATAAAACTGTGTCTCAGCCCTACACAAATCTTGATATACAAATGTCGATAAGTATATAGTACATATATAGAACCTAAACAGACATGATGGACTTCTCAAGCAGAAGACCCTCCCTCATCCCACTGAAGAAACAACACAACCTTGTTGCCCGGACATGACTGGAATCTTCGCAGCAAGTCGTGAGGCGTGAAAAGATTCAAGCTGATCCTATAGTTATATTACCAGAAAACCACACCAAGCCCCATGCACGCATAATCTACCTAAATTGCAGCCCAGATAATGATCCACGGTAGTGTCGCTGGAATGCCAGATATAATGTGCATGCATGTGTGGTAAGTTCTATAGGGCCACCAGAAGGAACCCCAGTTCCTATAATATAGAAGAAGAAGACTTAAATTCCACAACAAACCCGCGGAACTTCCTAAACAAAAACACAACCCCTAAAGCCCTAGACAGCTGTACGCAAAAAAAAACCCAGCAAGAAATCAAACCCCTAAAGCCCTAGGGGACTGTACAAAAAACCTAAACAAGAAACAACACCCGTAAAGCCCTAGACAACCGCACGCGGAAATTCCTAAACAAGAAACAACACCCCTAAACCCTAAACAGCCGTACGAAAAAATGCAAAATTGCGCACGCACCAGCCAACAAGTCGCAACACAAGGTCGCAAGCAAGCATGCATCAAGCTCCATTCAAAGCGCGGGGTAAATTCAATGGCCAAAATGCAATACGCCACGACAACAATTCTTAAGGGTCCCCACTGAACGAATATTATCTTATGTGTTGAATCTATACTCACCCGTGTTACGCGCTATCCTTGTTGACAACAAATCGCACAGCTCCATGCACGGTCCAAGCTTCGGTATACTCAAGCCTACAAGATATAGGCGGCATTCCTGAAGACTCTCGATATAAGAATGTATACACATGCACGACCCGAAACCTACATGCCAAAGTCGCGAAAATCAAGCGCAGACAAAAATATCTAGCAATGGGGCCCAGATTTCTGACAAAGCAGTATGTAGCTATCGAACTCAGCTTCCTCCTACAAAAATCTCCTCCTCCTCCTGACTATATAAAGGCCGTGCTCGACCTCCTCCCTCCTCATCCTTCGTGTCCTTCAGATTGCCTCACCATGCACTCCTTCAACGTTCTTTGTATAGCTGGAAGTCTGTACCGGCTGCGGCGGGGTGTTTGCCATCAATTCAAACACACAGTCGTCCGTCGTGTCAGATCGCTACAACCGCGCCGCGTGAATGTGCTCCAGGTACTGCTAGCTTATAACCCAGTAATGAGGGTAACATCGCTGCCGCAAAAATCTCCATTAATTGGGTCACTACAGATTACGACAACGCCGCGCCGCGCCAAAGCTCCAAATCGCCGGGAAGTTAAAGGAGCAGCCACTAGTTTGACTCTGCTTTCTCTCCTTCCTCAAATCCGTCATCCTCAGTCCTTCCTTCTTGCCCAGATGGCGTCCTCGCATGCCTCCTCAACGCTTGTCTGCGCTGTTCAACTTCCCGCCTGACTTGCTATTCCTTGCTGGTTAAGCAAGTCACATCCTTACGTGGTTACTTCACATGGTTTCTCCTGTTCAGGAGGCTCGGCCCTATATAACTGCCCACCCCTTTTGAATACCGTACTATGGCAGCCACTATATACTCGACTGGCAAGATTTGTTACACCTGATCCATGAATGTGGGAAGCAAATATAATGCCATTATACGCCGAGCTTCCAGACACAGGAGAAACCAACCAAACCCAAACCTGAACCTATATATATCCATATATATATATAACATTGCAGGAACTTCTGCGCAGCGTATAAAAAAGTGACGCTGCGCAGACTTGTTTATATTATCCAAAAGAAAATATAGGGGTGGAGGAAAAAAGGTGGTGGCATGGCCCCTGCGCAAGGATACGATCACAAAATACATGCCCCATGCGCAAGGATGCATTGCATCGATCACTTAAATTCTCCGATCCAGACAAGGTCCATATTGGAAAGTTGCGTTGCGTATTGACGTTGGAGAATGACCCACAAACAAGGGCCGAATAGCAAACAAGGGCCGAATAGCAAACAAG
>CAJNIZ010005312.1:0-19658 GCA_905231905.1 Symbiodinium pilosum
TGCGGGTTTTGGGTTTTCACGCCCCATCTGGGGCTTTGTTGGAGATTGTCAGGCTTATAAGGTTCCAGGTGCAAGGACAAGGGGTTTAGGGTTTAGAGTTTAGGGTTTAGAATTTAGGATTTAGAGTTTAGGGTTTAGGGTTTAGGGTTTAGGATTTAGGGTTTAGGGTTTAGGGTTTAGGGTTTAGGGCTTAGGATTTAGGATTTAGGGTTTAGGACTTAGGGCTGCAAGGGATCAGTGTTGCACGATGCAGCGCTTATGTTCTGGGTTTGGGGTGCCGCTGTCTTTCTGTGTGTCTGTTTGTATGTATGTATGTATGTATGTATGTATGTTTGCATCTATGTATGTATCTTTGTTGCTGCCCGTATATGCCCCTGCAGGACAACTTGTTTTCCTTTCCCCCGCTTCAGCACTAGTATTTTGCTGGTACCTTGACCTGTGGGCGGCGTTGCTGCTATGTTGCTTGCGGCTGCGGTTGATGCTCGAACACACCAGGATACAGGTAACCCCGCAGGGCTACCTCATGTAAGCATTTTTCAAGATAATGGCTGCGTAGTCCTAAGCAGGAGCCCTACCTTCCCGAAATGATGAGGCCCCAAGGTGCTCAAGAGCTCCGTTTCCCCTCCAAAACCCTATTCGCCTTAATCCTTCATCCTTGCAACCTGTTTGGAGCCCTGTCCCATGTGATCAGGATGCAGGGGGGTACTGCCCTTCGCACCGGCGGTTCCGGCACCTGGACTGAAGCGTTTCAGGGGCTTAGGTCTTCATTGGCTTTTATCTATAGTCTCCCTTAAGTAGATAGAAAATGGGGTAATATTAGGGTAATATCATGGTTATATTGGGATAATGGAAAAGAAAATGGAAACTACTGTTTAGGGTTTAGGGTTTAGGCTTAGGGCTGAAGGGTTTCGGGGGAAGTCTTCAGGATTTAGGCCTTCTAATACGGGTGGTTAAGGATTAGGTGCCTTTCTGGTTGAAGGATTTAGGGGTTTAAGGGAGGAGCTTTGGGTTTCAGACCTCAGCGCAAGCTACAGCGCCCAAAGGCTTTGTGTTTGAGGGGGGAGTGTTACAATTCTTTTTGGCTGGGGGGCGGGGGTCTGGGGTATTTTGGGTCTCTGGGGTATTTTGGGGTAAGACTTTGGGGTTCTAGAGATTGCGATCCAATGTTGGCGGCCAAAGGGCTTTTGACTAGGGTAACACAGAACAGCATAGCTCTCCAGTTTAACGGCGCCCGAGCGTTTCGTGATCCTTTGAGGCATGGCAGCCCCAATTGTAATTACTAATTACAACCCCTTTTGTAAGCAGATGCATCGTTCAGATATTTCCTATGGGGCCGCGGAAGGGATCATCTCTGGGTGCTTGTGAGGAACTTGAACTTAAGTTCCCATAGTATGGATCTATGGATCTATACCCTAAACCCTAAATCCTAAACCCTAAACCCTAGTTCCCATAGCATGGATCTATTGCGAAGATACCATTCCATTACAAAAGTAAGTGAACTCAAGCCCAGAGCCGTGCGATCCTGAAGCTGAAGGAAACTCATTGCGAGGGCTAGAAAAACCTCGGTGAGTAGGTTAATGCTGGAGTTTGCCGGGATTATTCTCAGGTTCATAGGGGTTCCAAGTATACTTTCTATGTCCCCTTGCCCCCAGTAAGCTCCAGAACCCTGAACCCTAAACCCGTAACCCTGAATCCTGACTCCTAAGCCCTAAGTCCTAAGCCCAAGGATACCTTGGAAAGTTGCCAAATGGCTCTGGGTCATGCTCCAGCGTTTTTGGCTCGCCTTCCTGGTGCCTTGCGGAATGTGGGAGTTGGTTGTAGCGCAGGGATATGCGGCTTCCAAATATTGGGTTCCTCTTTGGTGGGATTCTCTCTGAAAAGCCTGATAGGTTTTTTCGGGTTCTGCGGAGGTTTTCAAAATGTTCGGGAACCCTTTGCTTGTCAAGTCTCGCGGAAAGCGCCCAGGGCTGCGCCCAGGGTTTTTACAGCCCGGTATCTACAACACCGACCACACACACTTTTGTGGAACGGAAATTATGGGGCCTTGCCGTATCCTGCCCCGCAACCTAAGACCTAAACCCTGAAACCCTAGACCCTGAAGCTTCAGGGCCGTTCCTAGTTTGAGGTGAGCTGATAGCATGGGCAACTATTCCTATAAGCCCCCATATGGTGCAAGTTTCCGTTTCAAGCTGCAAAACCCAAGCCCTAAACCGCGTTCCCTTTAATTCCCCTATATGTCATGGCTTATGCCCCCAGGCCGCTAAAATCAAACACTACAAGCAAGCCTGCAATACAATAATAGTTGCATAATGATGTAATAATTCTAACAATAACAATATAGCAATATTAGATAGTCATAGTAACAGCAGTAATTCAGCTGAAACCCTGGGCCGTAAGTCAGAAGCCTAGTCTCCAACCCCTAAACACTGAGCGGTCATCGCTAAATGCTTAACCCTCAACCCTGCAGAACCCCACCCTTCAAGATCCCGCTCCCCTCCACAAAAGCCCATTCTATGAACTTGCGCCCGAAACCCAAACTCCTGAAGTAGGATTAGGGTTTAGGGTTTAGGGTTTCTGGCCTGAACCCCAAACTGTGTACGCTTCGGATCCTCAAGGTGCTCACCTTAGCTGTTCTGGAGCTCGAGAGCAAGGCCCGTGCACTTTCGTTGGCGCATGGTGAAGGTAGTGTAGGGCTTGGCTCTTAGGGTAAGGGTTTAAGGTTTGGGGCTTAGGATTTCGGGTTTGGGTTAAGGTGTGGGGCTTACAGTCTTGAGTTTTAAGGTTCAAGGTTTAGGGTTTGCAAGGAAGAATTTAGACCCCAAAGCGTGAACTGCAAATCCCGAATTGAAGGCCGCAGCTTCTTTGGGACCACAAATCCCGTTTCCGCATATAACACCTCAATATATAGGGGGCTAGATGCGGATTATTTCGTAATCAGCAAAAGAAATTGGAAACTACTATGTAGGGTTTAGGGGTTGAGTATAAGGGGGCCTGAATCATGGAGAATCTATTAAAATGGAAAATGGAAACTGGCAGAAAATGGTAGTGGCGGCAACTTCGGGTCCCTCCTGAAGCCCTGATATTAAAGCCTGGCCCTTAGTTTGCACATTTCAAAAAAGATCTGGCTTTGGAGCTCAGGGGTTTCAGGGCTTAGGGACACTCGGGGCCAGAGTTGATTGCGTCGTGAAGAAGGGACACTCGGAGGTTCAAGGCAAGTACAACCATAGAATCTTTACTGGAACCCCGTGACCTTGTATACTCCCTACAGATCCCCACCGTAGAGTCTCTAGGGCCCTTGTGTTGGGAAACCTCCCAAAATTTTGCAAATAGAGCCTAGCTTCTCTTGCCCCCTCGGAGCATACAGCCTGTGCTAAAAGCCCGGATGTGGGGCTTAGTGGTTTTTGAGTCCAGGGCCAGACTATATGACTATGAGCCCCTCAGTTTGCCAAGCCCCTTACTGCAAGAAAATTTGGCAGGCCGGCACACTCATGCTTAGTTGGGAATGGGTCCGGGGTTTTGGGTCTAGTAGCCCCTACCTAGTCCCTCACCATGGTGCTCAGAGTAGTCCGTGAGCCCAGAATCCATTTCCCTGTTGCTGACTAAGCACAAGACCCTACACCCTGAGCCCTAATCCCTGCACCCGAAACTCGATTAAATCCTAAACCTCAGCCCTTAACCCTGACCTCTAAACCCCCATCCCGAAACCCCAATAAACTCCCTAAACCCTAAGCCCTAAACCCTAAGCCCTAAACCCTAAGCTCTAAACCCTAAGCCCCAAACCCTAAACCCTAAACCGTAAGCTCTAAACCCTAAACCCGAAGCTCTAGACCCTAAACCGTAAGCCCTAACTCCTAAACCCTCATCCTTGAACCCCGACATCCGGAGCCAGGCCATGCTGACGTGGATCCTCGTCGCACTGAGCCCCATCCTTTGCCGTAGCCTTGCGCTTGAGCTAGGCCCAAGGGATTCCTAGGGCTTCCTGGGTTGCCATTTTGAGGTTTAGGGTTTAGGGTTTGAGGTTTAGGAATTGAGGTTTAGGGTTTAGGGTTTGAGGTTTAGGGTTTAGGGTTTAGGGTTCGTTTAGGGATTAGGGAGAATGGAAAAGAACATGGAAACTACGATATTATAATAGGGTCTATACTGGGGTTATATAGTAGGGATCATGGAAAAATGGAAACTAGGGTTTAGGGTTTAGGGGCTGAGTCTGGGTTGCTGCTAAGGAATTTAAATTTGAGTTACCATAATGAATATATATATATATATATGTATAGAAAAATAGGCTTTCCCCAATATAGTAACTTAAGCTAAGTTCTTTAACAGCAACCCAGAAGCTGGGGGGATGGGCATGCTGGAACTTTCCATAATGTGGGTAATATAGTAAACAATAGGGTTTCCTTATCATAGTAGCTTTAATATTTTAGGGGACCACGGGATTCATGGTTTACACCGTGCGGGTTCAAGGTTTAGGGTTCAGGGTTCAGGATTCGCGGTGTAGGGATTCGGGCTTCCCGGTTTCAAGGTCCAGCGTTTAGGGGTTGGTGTTTAGGGTTTCCGGCGCCATCTTTGAGCATTTCTAAAAGTTGCAAGCCCCTGTTTCTTTTCTTGGTGGTACATGAGCTATAGTCTAAACTCCGTAAAGGGGGTTTATATAGGGGATTATGCAGGGGACTGTAATAGGGGTTATTAACGAGGATACTAGGAGTTTAAATCATAGCTCATATGACTCAATGGGAAATTGTAGATGGTGTAGCTTGGCAGGCCTTGGCTAGGGATTGCTGATTGGACTGCACTGTCTTGCCTTCCCTCTGGCTAGTAAAAAAGGAAGGAATGGATCCTTGTAGTAGTCTCTGCATAATCCCCAATAATACAGTAGTTTCCAGTGTCGTCTTTTCCATTTCCCTATAGACTTCCGAAAGAATGCCTATATAACCCTAGTTTCCATTTCATGTTGAGTTTGATGTTCAGTTTAATTCTCCATTGTAGTAGTTTCCATTTCCTTTTCCATTCCTTCACTCCCTCTCTGACATCTTAAACCTTATAAGCCCTAAGCCCTAAACCCTGAACCCTACGCAGAAGCTTTCCGTTCCTTCATTCTCTCCTAAGAACCTGCAAGCTTGTCGGGCGCTGGAACCCTGAGCCCTAACTTGGAGAAGCAGTAAGTTGGGTTTGGGGTTTAGGATTTAGGGTCTGGGGTTTAGTATTTAGGGCTTGGGACATAGGATTTACGGTGTAGGGTATGGGGTTAAGAGGGTTTACGGTTTAGCGTTGTTACACGTTGGTTGTTATTGGAGGAGTTTCTTCTAAATTATATTTGACGCTGTTCCAAATGCCTGGGTTGATAGGGCCCGCAGATGCTTAGTACCTTAGTGACCTTAGTGCCTGTAAGCCTCACTTTAATTCTTGCTTCTCGTTCAGCTTGTAGCTTCAAGAAGATGCGCTTTGTCAGATGCTCCGGCCTCAGTCCGTGACTCAAAAAGGGTTCAGCATTTAGGGTTTAGAGATTAATGTAGACCCATGATTAATAAACCCCCTCCTTTTAAGGGCCTTACTATTTGGATCCCTAGTAGAGTCCCTATTAAGGGAAGGGGGTTATCAATCACGGGTCTACATTAGGGTGTAGGGTTTAGGGGTTGGGGAGAAGCTGCGACGCGAAGCCTGCGACTGCACTGTTTACGCCATAGTCCGCTATGCGCTTCTGGCTGCCCTTGCGCAGGGAAGCTGCGCCAAAAGCGTTTCATCCCGCGCCTGATCTTACAACTGTCTGAGAGCCTCTGGAGTAGTTGAACAAACTTCTGCGGGCTCCGTCTTTCTGGCAGTCAAGTCACCTACGCACTACAAACTGCGGCTTGCAATATCTTATCCATGAACTAAATAAACGCATGCAGGTCAACCAGCCTACTCTGTCTCCGCAACTCCTGGAACAGCCCTATAGCTGCTTCCATCCCAGATGATTTTGAGGAGGAATTGTATTCCACAGGTACGCTTTTGGACCAATCCTTCTGACAATTTCCTGAAATCGAGCACACTAGTGTATGTCTTCAATCCAGAACGCCTAAGCTCTCTGATTGGCAGGCGGCTCGCCAATACTTTGGTGGCTTGGCTTTGTTCATGCTTGAGTCTCAAAGCCTGATAAGGGAATCTTGTACCATCTGGGGCCCCTACACTACTGTAATGCCTAGGTTCTGAAAGAATTTTGGTGGTGTGGATGCGGGAAGCCAGCAAGCAATCCCAAACTAAACCCTACAGCTTAAAGTCAAGGAAAACCATTATGAATCCTTTGCGCAAATGTGAACCTAAGCAGCTGCAATATTAGGTAATTGCTACGGCGTACTGCGTAAGACCATTTTTTTCGGGGGGGTTCCTGTTAGAGGAGGTGAAGATGAGTTCAGGTTCTGCATTCTCCTCCCAATCTTGATGTCCTCCGTCTTCGGGACGGCAGCACGTGGCCCGGAAGCCTTGGAGGTGTACCGGGAGGCAGTTTAGGCTTCAGGGTTTAGGGTTAGAGCTTAGCATTTAGGGCCTTGGTAAGAAGGGTAATCAATTGACTGGGTTGTTATGAGTTTATAAGGGGGAAAACTACTTACAAAGTCCCCTTTAACCCCCAAGTAGGGATTGCAGCTGGTGGACCATGCACGCAGCTACGTGTCCTTAGCACCAGCCGGACGAGTGTGCAGGGATGAGCAGACCTAAAAACCAGACCGAAAGTGTCTTACGCATTCTTTTGCGAAGAGATCGTGCGGGAGCATCTCAAAAATTATGCGCTGTAGGGGTAATTACAGCAATTGGTACAATGACCCTACCTTTGAACAACTCTCAGATAGGCTAAGGGTTCTGTGGTTTCCTTTCGGCGGGTCTGGTCAGCATAGTTCCGCAACGGCAGTATCAGTGCTGGTGTACTGCTCATTCCGACATTTTTTAGAAATTTGCAGACTCCGCAAGCCACACTCTGTAACTACCATGTGTGCATATGCAATATAATGCCTGTACTCTAGCTCCTACTGTAGACTGTTGTTGGGTTTGGGGCAGTACCCAACCCCGCCCCCCCTCTCAACTTTGAACCCTCAACCGAAACATCTACACCTTAAGCTTTAACCTGACCTAGGCTGGCGGACTCTTTACAAGGGTTTGTCTTTTTCATGGGGCTGCGTAGAGGTTCGAGTTAAGGCATTCAGGGGTCATATTGCGACACATAGGTAACAGTTCCAACCTGAAACGCCTTAAGCCCTGGACCTTCAGGATTCAACAAGATGTACCGCATTGCCACAGAGTTCGAGCTGACTTTAGAAGCTTTGTGCTCCCAAATGTTGCTGCTTCGCCGGATTTCAGGGAAGTAGAGCTTAGGGGTTTGGGGTTTAGCGATGTTCAGGGTCCGGAGGGCTCGGTAAGTAGATTAATTTGGATAATTAGGGGAAAGAAAGTTTAGGATATACGTATACATGCTCGGTACCCTGGGCTGCCCAAGTAAGGACTATGGATCTGGGCAGGGCTTGGGGTGTAGGAGTTTGCAAGTTTGGGTCTCCATGGTCAAGTTGTGGTCTGAGAGGAAGTTCCACTTTAGGGTTTAGGCGTAGGGTTGGGGTTTAGGTTGTACTGCTCCCGTCCAGACATCAGTTAGGTAAGACTTATATTACAGTTCGATACATACATATTTTTCATATATACAGTTCATATAGAGCGGTTAAAGCCAAACGTGCTTTAGGCTGTTACTTGGTGGGGCAGTACCCGAGGTTTAGGGTTGCGAGTCTTAACCTTGCGGCATAGTGTAGAAGCCTGAGTCAGTGAAGCATTGCTGGCTATGGGCAGTGCAATCGGAAAGGAAGTGGAGCATGAAATGGGCGCGACGTTATCTTGGATGTACAGGGAGGGTGCAGTCACAATGCCTGAGTATTTACCCATGTTATCCTTGTATTCCTTGTAGTAGAAAGTGCCCACCAAATCTTGTTCTAATCATTACGTAGACCCCTCCATTACCAAGGTCTCAGAAGCACCGGTAACCGAATTCCTGGCTGGAAATCTTGGGTTTATGGAGATATGAAAGTAAAGGTAGACCTATTCTGTGAAAACTGCATATGCAGAAGGCCAGACGTAGGCCAGTCCTATCACATGCTCGTAAACACGAGATCCTCACAAGTTGTTTCTTTTCCAAGAAAGGACCCTAAACCCAACAATCCCAGCCTTTCCAAGAAGTCAGGGCCCAAAGTACAAGTAGAAGATTTTTCAGATGCTCCATTTGAGCCACGGGCTAAAGTTCGGTGGGGCGGGACCTACAGGGAGATGTATAGGGGCTATAGGAGGTCCTATTGAGGAACATACTAAAAGTTTACTCGGAGGGTCATGGGGACTTAGTAAGAAGGTTAATAGCGCCTATGAGCCATATAATAACCTTGCTTATCATGCTTATCCCGGTTATTAAGCTACTTGCAAAGTCCCCGTGATCCTCCAAGTAGTCCATGGGTAATGTAGGCCAACTCCCTGCCTTAAATCAAATGCTTTCCCCCGCAACGCCTCTTTTCCCCTTTGTTGGGTCCATTCTTTTTTCATGCCGTGCCCTTTGTAATCACCGGGTAGTTTGGTGCGATTTCAAGACCCCAGGCAGTTGCCGCCTAAGCCCTGAAACCCCAAAGTGTGAAATACCGAAACCTTGGATTCCCTAAAGCCCTAACTCCTATAAGCTCAACACGCTGAACCCTGACCCCCCAACCCTAAATTGCCAAGACAAGGGTAAGACTGGAACCCTAAACCCTCAACTTACTGTTTGTTGGTAGGGAATACAGGAGTATTTCCAATAGGAAGTTTATTCCCTTATTCCCGAAACAATAAGCTCTAAACCCCAAACCCTAAACCCTAATCCCTGTTGTACTGGGGGCCGCAGCTTGAAGCGTTAGGCAGTCGGCGTCCGTCAGCCTGCGGGCTTCGGAGGCTGCCCGGGTTTCTACCTGAGGTTTAGGGCTAGAGGGGTCCCTCTAGAGGGTAATATAGGGATTATGTAGGGGTTATCTAGGGTAATATGGGGTTAATATTGGAATAATGGAAAATAAGATGGAAAGTACTATTTAGGGTTTAGGGCTTAGGGCTTAGGGTTTAGGGTTTAGGATTCAGGGTTTAGGATTTAGGGTTCAGGGTCCAGGGATTGGGGCTTAAGGTTTAAGGTTCAGGGTTTGAGCACTCCCAAGGTGCCCTTTAAGGTGCCCTCTAAAGTAGCCTTAACCCAAACGAGGAAGAGAGAGCCTTGGGGATAGTTCTTAGGGGTGTTCAGGGAACCCAGAAGGTCAGGACACAGGGTAGGGGGAAAGGGGTTTCGGGTAAATGTCTAGGGACATTTTGGCTACCCAGAAGTTCATAGTATCCAATACTGAAGCGTCTCGCAGACCTACTGTGGATGGAGGAATTCTTCCACCACCCGATATTGCCCCTATAGTAGTTGTAATTACGGTATTTTGGGGCTACGATGTGGTGCAAGATTTCCGTCATTGCGCCATGCTTCTGAAAGCATTCCATGTGCACTGTCTTAGGCGAATTGGACCGTGGAATTCCCTCATTTTTACTAATGTATGCGGCTGAATGATCACTAATGCTATTCGCCAACAATCCTTGCATAAGTATAGTATGCCAAACCTCAAGCCCTATTCTAATTACTCAGGCTTTTACAGTATAGCTTTTTCAAAGTAGTGCGAGCAGTGATGCGTCTCACAGTGCGTGGTGATGCCCTGGGGTTGAGAGGCTCGGCACCGCTTTCCCAGTCGACTGCCGCAATCTTCAGAATCCCCAAGGTATCTGCAGATTTCCTTGCCACTCCCCTTCAGCGTAAACCGTTTCTACAAGGAGCCAAAAAAGACATTCCTTTGTCTTTCCCCAGGCCTCCAAGACTTTGATTCTGGGCGTTCCTCCCTGGTACGGGCACATGATGGCCTCGTTTGAAAGGTCACCTTAATTATGCCCTTCATGGTGCTCGGGTGTTACCAACACACCCCGAAACTGCAGACGCTCACCCCTTTGCTCTTGCATGTAGGCTGCCCAGATGTCCACAATCTTCGGCTGCGAGACTTGCGAGAGATGGAACGCCTCTGAGCTTGAAATTGATGGACTGGGCAATGGGCTAGTTGGGCAAACAGCTCGGAAAGGTTCATGTCAACCATGGGCCCCTAATTTGGGCCTGCCTGTTTCCTGGATTCTTAGTGAGGGTCCATAGGTAGGTTTGCAGGGCTTTCATGCTAAGTAACCCTGAGCCCTAAACCGTGTTGAGGGAGGTGTACTCTGCGTTGCGAACCTAAATCCTTAAATCCTAAACCCCATACCCTAAACTCCTAAACCCTAAACCCTAAACCCCTAAACCCTAAACCCAGTACTGGGTGGGCCCAAGGTGAACAGCTGGGAGGAGCTCTGCCAGGCTGTCTGCCTACTGCGGTATAGGGTTTAGGGTTTAGGGTTAGGTAGATAATCACCAATGACACTACGGCCCCTGATGTAGGGATACTGTACGTTTATCCACCCATATAATATGACATATGCAGGGATATATCGGGTTCAGGATGTAGGTGGAATTTCCAATATTAGGGTCCTTTCAAGGGGATAAAAGGGAATAGCGAAAGCAGGGTTTCAAAGCTATTAGTAAATGTAAGGAAACTGAGCTTCCTTTCCAGGGGTAATTGCCAATATCTACAATCATGGTTTCGGGGTGCTTGAAACAAACCGCAAGATCACGTTGGCACTCGTTTGAGCCCCTACTTTGAGTAGGTAATGTAGGCTTCGGCTTGTTCGCAACAGTGTCAGGAGAATGCCTACCATCCAGACGGAACAAGTTGTTTTCTGAAGGGCTTTGAGCCCAGAAAAACCTTCTGTTGGAAGGCAAATGCAGCTGACCTTCGCACCAACTTCCTGCTGGCACGTAAGCACTTGAAGCTGTTCGAGCGACACCTGGCTGTTTAGGGCTTGGGCCTGAGGGTTATTCATGGGTTCCTTGCTACCCCCCTCGAAACTACCCTCCTAGGCTCCCCCTTAATTAACCTTAACTAGGCCTAATTATCCCCCAAAGAACCTTAATTGAGGGGGGAACCTGTGGGGGGTAGTATAGGAGGGGTAGTAATGAAACCTACAAGTAAAAGACGCTCCCTTGCTTCTGTGTTTTTTTTCTGGCGTCCCGCGTGTCCCATGAAATCTCAAACAGACCCCTACTTCAAGGATCTCTGGACTTAGTAAGTCAACTTAGTGACATGGGTTATTGGGCTTACAATAGGGGTTATTGGGGATAGTAGGTAGACTTGCTAACTCAAAAGATCATCCACGTACACCAGGGAATGCATTCGAAAGGTCCAGGTTTGAAAGATGACCAGCAATGCTCCAGGGGAAGAAAAACTCCTCAACACTCAACTGCAAGTCCTCCGAGGGGCGCAGGTCTTGCAAATCCGACAACCTTAATTCTGCGCGCTAGCGCTAAAGCCTTGGCTTGGCGTTGAACGAAATTGAAATCATTTAGCGATTGTGCAGAACTCTTCTTCTGCTTAAAGCACACTTGTAACCCACTTCGCATCAGAAGCCAACACGTTCCAGCAAGCCTGTAGCACAACAACGGAGCCAGAAACCCAAATGCACACGCCAATCAATTCCTCGTATCTTTAGATCCTCCACGTATCATCTCTGGACAGAAACCTGCAATTATAACTTTAATTGAGCCTCAAGCCACATCTAGAAAATCCCAATCCCTAAGCTTTGAACTGAAAAGCCCTTGAGATCCCAAGTCCTGAGCCCTAGACCCTAAGCCCGCCCAGGAGAGGTTTGTGCGCCCATCAACGCTGCGCTGCTCGGCGATGAGTCGCCTTCTGTACCAGGCCCTGTGGAGGTTTAGGGTTTAGGGCTCAAGGGGACTAGCCTAACCCTCTTCCCGTCCCCACATGTGCCAGGGCTCATTGCGGCGGAGGATTGTAACCCCAATGTACAAATAGTAGTTTCCATTTTCCACCCCGACATATCCCCAATATACTACAGTAGTTTCAATTTTCTTTTCCATTATCCTTAGATAGCCCCAATTACAGCACTGTTGTCACATGAACGGATTGTTTGAAGGTTTGTTTGCTGCTTGTTTGAATTGTTGTTGCCATTCTGAACGCTGCTGGTTAGTATTCGAATTCTACTTCTTCAAGCTCTCACCCAGACGAACCGAGACAGATATACCCACATGGCTATTTCCGAAAGACCGCCCAATACATGGACCCTCATTATGGGGACTACCCCAAAAGACCCCGAACCCTGCATATCCCTATACACGCATATACATCTCTTCATGTTCGCTATATATCGCACAGTTTTTGGAATCCTCCTACATGTGTTTTCGAACCGTCCAGGGCCTGCGCAAGCATCAGTGATGGCATTGTCTACAGCGCAGGCAGGGGTGACCTGGGAGCTTGCAATACTTACTTGGGTGTGTAGGGCTTTGGGGGTCAGAGGGACTTCGTAATTTAGTAAGTATACTTATCACCCCAAAAAGCCGTAGAACAGCCACGGTTGTGTCCGTTATGATCCGACTTACTAAGTCCCCTTGACCCTCTCAGAGGATTTAATGTGACTTGGGTGTAGGGTTCGGTTTGCAGGGATTTTCTGGCTGATTCCGAAAAGCGATGCTCCAGTTTCATCATCCAGAAAGCTTTTATCAGGCTTTCCTACTTTGTACAGATACTCGAACATGACCATTTTGTATGGGTTGTAACCCTTCCACAGTGAAGGGTCAATGGTTGGGGATGGTTCTCGACCTTAGTGTCTTCGCACGGATTCTTCAAGCGGCTCAAGTGATTTGGATTCTTATTGGCGAGCCCACGG
Organism: Symbiodinium pilosum; assembly: GCA_905231905.1. Taxonomy (NCBI): domain Eukaryota; class Dinophyceae; order Suessiales; family Symbiodiniaceae; genus Symbiodinium; species Symbiodinium pilosum. The sequence continues at coordinate 12,811 of CAJNIZ010005312.1, forward strand.
ACTGAAGTAATCATAGAACCTCAGGAGGTCCAGTCCCTACCATAAAGACTGTTGGTATATTGTCTTTTTTTGGGGGGGCTTAAGGTTTAGAGTTCTCCTACTTGTGCAAAACTCCGATACGCGCGTTGGGATCAGCTCCCATAGTCATGCAGCTGCTACTAAACTCTAAACCCTCTGAAGCCATTTGGGCTCTAGGCTGGTCAGAGGGTTTAGGGTTTGGTGTTTAGGCGTCTGGGCAAGCTCTTAGTAGTCTTTTCAGTGAGTCCGCCTTCAGATCTAGCATGGGAAGCGCGCAAAAAGGAAGGGCCCGAGGCTTGGCTCACATACCTGAACAGTCCTCCAAAACGGCAGCGGCGTGAAAAACGCGGCTTACAATAAGGTTATCAGGAATTGTTAGATTGTGCATGGCCGATCCTAACCTAAACTGGGCAAATTGCAACGACGTCACCCGACCTCACCTCACCCCAAATGGTTCACCTAGAAAACAATCTCCCAAATTGGCTTAATTTCAGGTTCTGAAGTTAGATAACATTTATCATATAGGTATATATAGCCCTTAATATGACCCCTAATATGAGGCATAGTCTAAACTCCTTAAAGGGGGGTTATATAGGGAATTATATAGGGGATCTACTACAAGGCTTATTAAGGGGGATACTAGGAGTTTAGACTATAGCTCATATGTTGTCGTAGCAAGGCCAGCTACTCTGCCTGTTCAGGAGCGCGTGGCTGCGCCTATGGAGCCCAGGCCTGCTTCGGTAGCAGCAGAAAACCCCTAAACCCCTAAACCTGACTCTAGATCCTAACCCCTAGGGTTTAGGGTTCAGGTTTTAGGGTTTAGGGTTTAGGGTTTAGGGGAAAAACCCGGAACCCAGGAGATCAGGGGGGCTTTTGGGGGGGTAATGGAACATATTCCCCCTACATACCTATTATTGTTCAAGCGTCTCTACAGGCCAAGCAAGGTAAGTATACTTTTTTCTAAGAGATTCCTTTCAGTAAATCTAGGGTTTAGGGTTTTTAGGGGGGCTAGGGGGCTTAGTAAGTATACTTATATCCCTCAGAATCTCTTTCAAGATCTTTCAAGTAACCGCAGTGATCCCCATCTATGAACCGACTCGGCAAGCCCCCTGACCTTCCAAATCGGGCTCAAGGCTTTAGGTTCAGCAACCTGGGTGCTTTGGTCATATCAGTCATCCGACATCTGGGACAGCCTCTTCTTGGGTGCTGCCCCCACCCAGTAACAGTCTATATTAGGGGTCCTATTAAGGGCTATATATAACCACATTATATCTGTTCTCCAACTGTTAGTGAGGGGGGGCAGTACCCAAGCCTCTTCTTTCAATAAAAGATGCAGTATCCGAGACTTTCCTAGACAGTCTCGAGCGGGACCCTTGTATGCCTCACTCACTCCTTCTTCAAAACCCCCAAGTGTTCCTTAATGCAGGCAGATTCCCAGGGTAATGGGACAGAAGTAGGCTACAAGCTGTTCATACTGCGCAGGGTTTTAAGGCCTCAGTTTTAATGAGCTGGCGCTTTGGGCTCGCAGGGCTTTGTGGTCAGGGTTTGGGCAGAACTGCCTGGAAACTTGGGCATGCCAACTGGGGTGGCTTCACGTAGTGCAGCGCGGTTTGGGGTTTACGGAAGCCCTAAACTAAACTCCAAACCACAAGCACTAATAATCAGAGGGTTTTTAGTAAATCCAACCCCTAGAATAAGGAACACAGTAAGACATGTCATAATCACCGGAATCCTTAACTCGGTGGTGTTGGGGTGGCCAAGACCGCTGTAAAATCAAAGCCATCCAGCTGTGAATTGCCGACTTTCTGGGGCCGCTGTTTGGAAGCTGTTTAGCGTTTAGGGCTTAGCAATGTAGGGGTAAGTTAAAGCGGAGGGCTGAAGAATTTCGGGCATCTGCCGTTCGAATCCTTCCAGGGAAGAGAGGTAAGACGCCCGACAATCTTGTTCCATTTGAAATTTGTTCAGGACCCTAAACCCTAAGTCGTGAGGCTCAGGGCTCACAGATTGCTGAAGCTCAGGGCAATCTTCTGAAGGACGAAACTTGCTGGATTGGGGTTTAGGGTTCAGGGATATGACTCCCAATAATGGAGAGTCAAGTGGAAAAGCTAATGGAACATGAAATGGAAACTGGGAGTATGCAGGACCTTGGTGGTCAGTGGGGAATGCAGGAATGAAAGAGAACATGAAAACTACGGTTTGGGGTTTTGGGTTTCGGGTCGGGAGTGCAGGAATAGAAAAGAACATGCAAAATACTATGGTGAAGAATCAATTGGAAAAGGGATGCTTAATGTTTAGGTCTTCGGTTGTAGGGTTGTGGGAACGGAAAAGAAAGTGGAAACTACTACTTTATGTGGGTTGTGTAGGGGCTCCTATAGGGATCCCTCCCTAAACCCGAAGCCCTCAACCCTACAGCCCTTCCTCCCTACACCTAAACTCCTCCCCGGTGAGCAGCCAGCAAGAAACTGGGCTCAACTTCGCTTCTCCCCATCAACAAACTTGAATACCTGCCCAATAATGAATATCAGGCTTAGCATTTACTGTCATTATTTTCTCGTTTGCTTTCAATATAGTGCCATTCAGTAATCCAGATGACAACAATTTTCTTCTCAGGGGGTTGAGGGGGTCATTGGGCGGAAGTGCCGATGCTCGTCTTTCCCCGTCTTTATTGACTTAACCTTCCCGCTCTTATCTTACCCTTGGTATGTTTTTTTTTGTTTTTATGCAACCTCACCACTTCCTTGTGCGTGTGCAGGTGCTTGGTGGATCTTCTTTACTGCGATGTGAGCCTTGCCAGAAGCATAGGGTATTGGTTGGTGTATCATTGGCATAGTGCTCCCCTCCTCAGTATCGGCAGCCGAGAGCAAACAGGTTGAACCCCTCTCTCAGAAGTACAGCGCCTTCCTAATTACAGTGGTCGGGCTATCTCGCCTGGGCAGGTTCTTGCACGCCGTTCAGCATCCACAAAGGAAACTAAAGTAGATTCATGTATTGCGGCATTTGGGTTGTTCTCAAAATTGTGTGCGCCTTTTCTAGGGGGTACCAAAATGGGACCCTAGATTCTGGGAGCTACCCACATCTTGCTGGTGGACAACCCTTTGTTGGGTTTAGTGTTTTCCAGAGCATCCGCGAGGCCGCAAGGCTTCAGCCCATGTGCAAGTATGGGTTTCCTTGTAAAAGTTGACACGGCCTATGTGGCGTTCCATGAAAATTTGGGGGCGGTAGAAGTGCTAGCTTTGCTCTGGACATCTCCTATATGCCTATGCCTCTTATGGAAAACTAACACAGCCTGAATCTCTCGTAGAATTCTTGCCAAACTTTGGCCAATGTCATGCTTTGCTGGGTTTCAACTGGAAGCAGAGTCTGCATTTGGATTGGCGCCTTTTGGGGTGTAGATCCCACCCTGGAGCGGATTCTTTCCAATCCAAGCGTCTGCAACAGATGGGGTGAATTTAGGGTGTAGGGTTTAGGGTTTAGGGCTGAAGCCCAAGATGCCTCAAGTCCGAAGAAAAGATAATTCGCAGGCCTGTGCCCATCGTGGGTTTTTGGTAAACGTCGGAACAGTAAGCAGCTTTTGACCGTTGCGAACCTCATGTAGGAGCAGCACATATAGTAGAAAATAGCCCAACCCTATGTTACGTACAGTACCCAGGCCCCTACATTACTCTAGTGTTTCTCTGTCGTTCAGAACTGACATGGCGCGGCTGGTTTTCTTCTTGAAGTTAAAACCCCTCAGCGCCCATGGTTAAGATACTCCCCCGCATAATATACTCTGTAATGGTACTAAATTACTGAACTGGAGAGGTTGATCGTTAGGGGGGGGGGGTGATTCGTACTTAGCAGCGAGTGCCTCTCCCTTTGGATTTGTAGTCCTCATGTATGCGGAGATCGTTCTGGGTTGGTGGGTGTATGTACCTTAAGCCCTAAGGATTCATGAGGAACTCCAGAGCTTTGGTCAGTGCTCTGATTCGGTGTCCAGTTGGGGAGTATGCGTAGAGGCCATTTGGCACACTTTGCTGTTGGTATGGGCAGGTGGCATCTGCCGAGGATGTGCGAAGATTAGTACGGCACTGTGTGTTCATCGCAATACAAGCACACACGAACAGCTATAGTCCCCGTTAAGTAGATAGAATATGGCTTTGGGTATGTTATAATTAGATCCCAACATACCCCATATTCTATCTACTTAAGGGGGACTTTAAACCCTAAACCCTAAATACTAGTTTCCATTCTACTTGCCATTATCTGAATATGACCCGAATATTCTATGTATCTAAGGGGGCTTACACACCTCTTCTGAGGATCTGCGAAGACTTCCAACAGATGCGAGCAGTGTTGCGTGTACTGGAAGGCCGGGATTGGAGTCTTGAGGTGGTCGTCGAAAAGAGCTAGGGTTTGGGGTTTAGGGTTTAGGGGTATAGGGTTTAGGGTTTAGGGTTTAGGGTTTGGGGTTTAGGTTTTTGAGGTTTAGGGTTTAGGGTTTAGGGGTATAGGGTTTAGACTGGGGCTAAAGGGTTATATGTACCATAGCCTTAAAGGGGGTTCCATAGGGGAGTACATAGGGGAGCACTATAGGGGTCATAAAGGGGGATACTATACTAGGCGTTTAGACTATGGCTCATATGTCCACATGTGGGTTGTTCAGGCTTTTTTTGGGGATAGATGGGGGTTTCTACGTAACGGTCCGGAGTTTCCAAAAAGAGGCTGTCTCCTCTTGTGGTTCTTCGTGACGGTGTTTCGTTTTCAATGTTGGGAGCCTAGGGTGTGGAAGCTACCATATGGGAAATCTCTGGCAAACCCTGTTTGGATTGGGTGCGTCTAAAGACCCTAAACCCCACCTTAGGTAGTTTTTTTGGGTGCATGAAGTATGAGGCCTGTTGAGGTGATACGATTTTTCTGTGCTGGTCATGTTGCTTTCCTGGTGATGATAGCAAGCCTTCGCCTAAGCAGCATTAAGTACACTGAAGTACTATTGCTGCGATTGTTGACCTGATGATGGCTTACTGGAGTGATGTTGCTTGGCGTTTTTCAGCCGGTCCTAGCCCCCATGTCTCCCTGTCAGAATCTCGAAGTTATAGTCCCCCTTAAGTAGATAGAATATGGCTTTGGGTATATTATAATAAGATTCCCAACATACCCCATATTCTATCTACTTAAGGGGGACTATAACTAGAAGAGTCATCACCTGACATAATCGCAGGCCGAGGCCCGAACCCAGCCCCGTAGACAGACAGCAGCCGTGAATTCTCAATGGCAAGTTATTGGGTTGTTCTGAAAATTATGGGCCCCTTTGAGTTACAGGTTATATTACGGCACCTAATATCTAGTGGCACCAAAATGGGACCCTAATTTTGGGAACTACCCTATTGTTTGGGAAGCACGTTGTTGCGGATGCCTTCGCGGGCTCTCTGAAGGGTTTTGGGGCACACAACGGCATTTTCATCGGCAATCACCCCAGAAGTCTCCAGAAATCCATTCACCTCAGCCCGTTGCATGGCAAGGGCGTGCTGTTAGCGAGGAGCACGGAGGACATCGTTGGCAGGGTGGTTGCGACTTGAGTTTTTGGTTTCGGGTATGCTGATGTAAGTTTCGAAGCCAATTCCTGAGAGCCGCTGTAATGTTTAGTTACAAGTCGAAGGTGTTCACTGTGCTTCCAGCTAGGGCGTTGAGAGCACTAGTCAGGTAGATGCCAAAGAGGCCGGACCCTCTACAAACCTCTTGGGTTCCCTCATTCTTCTGGGGCCTGTCCTAATTGGGATCCTGTAGGAGGGAGGGTGCCAAAGGTTTGTGGAAGGATCCTCGGCGTTTGAAGCTTGGTGCGTTGCACATGCCCACGTATTGGGGATGCTAGAATCTTGCATGACCTCAAAAGACGTGCAGCCTTGTATCTGTCATAGGATATATGTAAAGGACGGGCATGGGATGCCTGACGGAGGGTTTCTCATTGGAAAACGATAGCACCTTCACCAAAAACGATAACCTCAACACATGCCCCGAAACTTGGAAAACAATAACACATTCACCAANNTAGCCCAGACAACAAATAAAACCGTACATCAAATAAGGTTCCAGACTTTGGGGAGTTCTTTTGGCGGTTCCCATATTCGGGCGCCTAACGAGCTGTCCACCCTTAAGCAACTTAGGAAATATTTCAAGTCTTTTTTGTAGTCGAAACCAGCAGAGCATGCCTCAGGGGGTTACAGTATACAGGCACTAGCTATCCATGGAGGACATCTGGCTGTCGTCTACATTCGCCCATCTGGCTGAACTGATGGGTGTTGTGCTGGGGAACTAGATAATTTTAAGAGGAGTTGTGGGTAGTCTTTGGCTTGGTTATGCAGCCGTTATGAGGGAATAATGTTAAGTTGAATAGGGTGTGAAACTTAGGTAGCTGAAAAAATGTTATGAGGGAGTACATGTCCACGGCTGTTTAGGCTTCTAGATCAAGGCCTCAGGGGTCTTGGGGTTTATGATCTCAGGGTGGAGCTGATCAATGCTTGAAGGAGTCAGCGTCAAGGGCCCCCGAAACCGTAGAAGACCCTAAGACCCTAAGACCTAAACCTTAAACGGGTTCGGGTAGAGGGCTTGACCCTATACTTCATAAGCGCCTACGGAGGGAGCAATGTATTGTCAAGAGGTAATTTGTTCAATGTGAGTCTTTCCCTGGACCCCGCAAAATGCGTGGCGCATCGCGTGAGGCGCCCTAACAAAGACTGGGTTGCTGTTAAGGAACTTAAATTAAGTTACTATATTGGGGAAACCCTATTATTTACTATATATACCCATTATGGTAACTTAATTTAAGTTCCTTAAATCCCCATATTCCCCCAGTT
>CAJNIZ010005313.1:0-19725 GCA_905231905.1 Symbiodinium pilosum
TTTTGAAGGTTGGGGTGTTGGGCTTGGGCGCTTTTTGGCTGAGGGCTCACAGTTCTGCATGGTGGACCCGAGAACCCTAAATCCTAAGCCCTAAACCCTAAATCCTAAGCCCTAAACCTAAATCCTAAACCCTAAATCTTAAACCCTAAACCCTAAATCCTAAATCTTAAACCCTAAACCCTAAACTCTAAATCTAAAACCCTAAACATTCAACAGCATCGATTCATCCCTGGGCCTTCCTATTGTTCTGGGGCCACGGACTTGTTGATCCATGCCGCCACTGCTGTCAAATGGGTGGTTGTCAAAATTATGGTCCCTTTTTGGGTACCCTAAATATTAGGTGCCGTAGTATAATAGGGACCCCAAAAAGGGACCATAATTTTGACAACCACCCAAATCAGTTTGGGTCAAAAATAGCTGGAGGCTGGTTAACCCAAAGGGTCCAGGTACCCCTAAACCCTAAACACCTTCATAGTTGTCATTTGAGGACCTGTACAGGACCAATTTACGAATTCCGTGGGTGCCAAGGCTCTTCGGGCACATGCACCTTACGAAGACCATGCCGCGCAGCCTTTTTCGTTCATAACGTAGTCACATTGTCTTGGTAGGGTAGCTTTGGTAAAGGGCATCGCAGACTCAACGGTGTAGTGGGCTTTCAGCCCACCGGAATGTTATGACCATGAGGGGCGCACATGGTGTTCGCACTGCGCTGTATGTGCCCCAACGGATCTACGCGGCTATACAGTATATACTTGGACCCTAAAGCAGAGCTATAGGTTATGGGAATCCTTTGGGCCCTCAGCACACACTATATGGTAGTTTCCCAAAATAGGAGGACCCCAATATAGACCCCAAAATACTATAGTCCTTATTATAGGGACCCCCAAAATGGTACCTCTAATTTTGGGAAACTCCCATATAACTACACGGGCCCCCGGAGTAAGGCTGTGATGGCCTGACCGGAAGGTCTCCTCCAAGGAGGGTTCAAATAGCTGAGCGATGACGTGCCGAGGCAACGAAATGCACCCAGAAGAACAATCCCTAAGGGTCCAAGGACCCAAATAATAGGGTCCCTTTCAAGGGGTTATAGGGGGAGATATAGGGATACATGGGGACTATATAAGGGTCCAAGGACCCAAAATAATAGGGCTTTAGGGCCCAAATACTATACTATTAATGGTATTTGGGACCTAAAACCCCATTATTTGGGTCCTTGGACCCTTAGCGAATACTGTACAGCAAGCGAAAACTTGAAAAAGCCTGCTTGAGCGTAACAATCACCCTGCTCCTTCAATAGGTATCCTAAGCAACTGCAGTAGGTGGCCACCAAAGTACTCCTGGACAAGGTGTCGTGGGCTCAGCTGTTGGGTTGTTGGTGGATTTTAAGAGTTTTAGGGCCGTAGCAGTTTGGGTAGAGGCTCAAGGTTGTGGGTTTCGGTAGAGATTACGTGTGCTGCATTCTGGGGGTGTAGTATGCAGTGATTATTACTGTATTCCTCTTATTTCCATTATTGCTATTCGTACTGTTCGTATTACTAATACTAGTATAACCTCTATTCTAAGCATATACCCTAGTGCCTAAACCCTGCGATCCGGCGACATTGGGTCCCCACAGCCCACTAGTGGACAAACACATCCTTCAAAACGAATCAACAAGCACTGCTGCAAGAATCCCCGATGCATCAGTAAACTGGGGTTCCGAAAATTGAGGGGTACCCATATGAGTCTTGGACTAGGTCTATCGAAGAGGCAACATGTCTAGACTGTTCATGAGGTTCATGACGAGAACCGATAGGGGCCAACCTTCAAACGATGCCCCTAAAACTCGCAGAATTGATTAGGGCCAACCCTTTGTCCAATGGTCCGTGTCTTCGCTATGCTGTGCAAGAGATATCGTCCGCTTTGGAAGCCCTTAGGCAAAGGATTCCAGCATACTGGCGTCAATATCGGGGCCCCTAATTACTCAAAACCCTCACATAACAAAGCATCTGGACAAACTTGGAACCCTAAACCCTAAAAGTCCGAGACCGAGCAGGTTAGCAGGACATAAGGGCTGTCAAGCAATCTGCTTTTGCACGTGACAGCCATGATTCCCCTGCTTTCACGGTTTAGGGCTTAGGGAGTAGCTACTCGGTCCCCAAACGCTCGAAGCATTCTGGGAAACCCTAAACCCCAAACCCTAAACCAAACTTTTGGTTCCCCCCACATATGAGGGTCAAACCTTCAGCTCTCAACTCTAAACCTAAGCCCTGGATCTCAGGGTGTAGGGTTTCGTGTTTAGGGTCTAGGGCAGACCAAAGGTTCTAAGCCCTGTCTTTCGCAACTCTGCTGCATGAGGCACTCTCAGGGTTGGATGAGTCCTTGAGGACCCTCAGCATCTCACCCCATAATAACATAGTGGTTTCCATTTTCTTTTCATTATCCCAATATAACCCCAATATTACCCCAAGATAACCCCAATATTACCCCTATATGAATATAGAATCTTACCTCGAGCTCCGTGGCCTCAGATATCTGCAAGGCCTGCCCAGATAGCCGGCCTCCGGGGGCAGCGCGAGTCGGTTACCCCATGTGGAAGGTCTTAGTAACAATGGAAAAGAAAATGGGAACTACTACATATAGGGTATAGGGTTTAGGGGGACTTAGCAAGTAGGTTCATAATGGGGATTGGGGTTTCTATTTGGCATATATCGGGGCTATTAAGCTACTTACTAAGTCCCCATGACCCTCCAAGCAAAAAGGGGCGCGATTTTGATGGCCACGCATGCTAAAGCCTGACCTTGAAAGCCCTAAGACACTACATCCTTAGCCTGGAAGGCCTCAAGCCACAAACACCAATTGAAAAAATCTAAGCCCTAAAACTGGAACCCTAGACCCTAAATGCAATAAGGCGCCTGGTCCTTAGAGCCGGGATGGATGTGGAGGCGAGTGTTGGGAAGCTTTGGTTCCCTGGCCCAAAGGGCCAATGTCAGTATCCCAGACCCCTGGGAGGATCTAGAAATTAGATCCTTTATATAGACCCATTATAACCCCTATATAATCCTTATATAATTTCCCCCACGGTTCTAGGGGATCTAATTTTTAGATCCTTTTGGGGGTCTGGGATAGGGTTTAGGATTTAGGCTAGGTATATGGCACCTTCCCAGAGCCTGAAGGGTTCCTGTATAGCTACTTTTAAGGCCCAAGTATATACTCTATACCCTAAAGCCTATACCCTATTGCTACATGGGCCCTAAACCCTATACTCTATACTGTATGGCTACATGAACTCTACACCCTAAACCTTAAACCCTAAACCCTATAGCTACATGGACCCTTTAGGTGCCACTAATAAGGAAACCCCCCCTCCCTCCCTGGGGGCTCCCGGCATTTACTTTTTTTACATCACCTTTTTTACCCTAAGGGTCCAAGGACCCAAATAACAAGGTTTTAGGGCCCAAATACTATAATATTAATGGTATTCGGGACCTAAAGCCCCATTATTTGGGTCCTTGGACCCTTAGGGTTAGTGATTCAAAAAGGGGGTCTTTGTTTGTCGGTTTAGGGTTTAGGGTGTTGTTGAATAAGGGCGTGCTTGCCACACCCCCCGAAGTCATGCGTATTGCGATCATGTAGGGGAACCCTGGCCTAAGAGGCATCATGTTTCATTCTCACGGAGGTAGGGAGATGACTTTCAGGGCCCCAAATCCTAAACCCTGAGCCCTAAACTCTAAACCTTAAGCCCTGAACCTTAAGGTCGGACGTAGCTGTTCTTCTGGAAGATAATCTTCACACTGCGGCTGGCCATGTTGGCATGGACAACGTTGTAATCATCGTCCGGCGATCCCTTGAGGCTCAGTTATCGGAGAGTGAAACACAGCAGGCTGTGCGCATGCTGCACACTCGCTGCGGCAGCACGAATGCCAGAGGCACTGAGCAAGGTGCGCCAAGCCTTGCCACACTAGTGCACCATAGACTGAACAAGTGCACGCCCGTTCAGAACTGCTCAGTCGTGCGCCTGCAAAGAATGGCGGGCCAGGCGTACAAGTCCAGATGTATGCTGAAGCGACATGGTCAGCGAGCAGGGAAGAGGCAGCGGCGTGAGGAGCAAGAAAGCATTGCTATGTCGGCACACGACACGACTGCTGCTCCTCATACTCCACCCTAGACTCTAAACCCTAAACCCTCGGCAGGGATGTTGGGGACTCGGGGTTCGAGGCCTTGACCATGAAGGTCTTCCGTACATGGCTTGGCGCTGAAGGATTGATAGTGGTGGTTTAGCGTTTGGTTCTAGGGTTTAGGTTTTTTTGGTGTTCATAGGGTATGGGGTGTTGAGGAATGCAAGGTGTTGGGTTAACGGTTTCATGGGACCCACTCTCCAAAATCTCTCTTTTTACCACATGTTTGATGTGTCAATATGACCTAAATGCCAGCATTAGACCCTTGACTTCTGTTGGACAAGGCGTGCAAAAACCAGGCCCAATGGGTCCATACACCTTTACGGTATGATTTCGAGCCTTACCAAAGTTAGATGGAAACTTCTATGGGTCCCAAGTATCTACCACACATTTACACGGATAAGGGAAGCCCTCAACCCTAAACTTAAACATTCAAAACTAACCCTAAACCCCAAGCTCCGCGCTAAGCTGGGTAGCTGCTAAGTAGCTTAAATCAAATTACTATAATAAAGGAGCCCTAATCTTGTATACTCAAATTAGTCTAAGTTCCTTTAAACCCTAAACCCTTCCAAAACCTAAACCTAAAACCCTACGCCCTAAACCCTAAGCCCTAAACCCTAAACCCTTAACAGCAATTGAGTAGGTGGTGACGCAGTTTTGCTTCAACCCCTTCAAGTTGCTTCGGTGGCTCCACCGGACCCATTCAGCCATACAGGACAGTTGTTGTTTCTTCTTCATGGTTTAGCTTCCTGGTTCTTAGGAGGAAATATGGGAGTGTACATATATATATATATAGGTGTGTCCGTATTATACTATACAGAGACTACATAGGGATGATATTGCCATATTCCCTACTAAGAAAGAGAAAGTTAGGTGGCAAGTGCTCAGGGTGTGGGGTTCGGGATTTTTGGGGGTTCAAGGTGCAGGCTGCAACGGTTTAGGGATTTAAGGGCTCGGTGAGTTAGGGGTTCGGGGACCCCTTTTTTGACGGGCCTGTGTTGAGGGTTCAGGGGCTACTTCAGGACCTTAAGTAGTTACATGGGGGTCCTGGACTCCTGCTTGGCCTGGGACCAAGGTACGCAAGGTATACTCATGGTTCCCTAGGGTTTAGGGTTTAGGGTTTAGGGGTAGACCCTAGCAATTTCCCCTTACTTGTCGCTTGTCTGTTGGAGATACGTATTCTGCACCCCAAACCCATAAAGCCTCAACCCCAAACACCCAACACCCTTGACTCCTCAACCCTCAACCTCTAAACCCCTGAACCATGACCTTTAGACCATTAATCCTGTGCCCCAAATCCTAAACCCCCAAAGCCTAAACCCCGAAACCCTCAACCCCCTAAACCCTCAACCGAAAACCCCTTAAAACCCTAAGCCCCTAAACCCCCAAACCTGGGTTGCTGTTAAGGAACTTATAATTTAAGTTACTATATTGGGGGAGCCCTATTAATTACTATATATACCCATTATGGTAACTTTATTTAAGTTCCTTAACAGCAACCCAGAAACCCTAAACCCTAAGCCCCTAAACCCAGAAACCTCAGGACCTGCGATCAGAGCTCCGGAGCGAGGCCGAAGCGCGGCTCTGCGTCGGACTGCCCGGCCCTACTCCTTTGAAGAGGCGCACCGGAGATGCCTCTTGAGGATTGTTAAGGGGGGTTATGTAGGGTTTAGGGCTAGGAGTTTAGAGTTTAGGATTTAGGGGTTTGGGCTTGGGCTTTGGGATTCAGGGCTTAGGATTTAGGGTTTATTAGGGTTGGGGGTGAGTTATTTACAACATACTGTAACTGTTTGTCCTGCTGACACCCCCATGTAAAACAGTCACGAATCTAAGCAGGGCCCTTTGTGGGGTTCTCAGTGAACCCTAAACCTAGGGTCCGAACCCTAAACCCCTAAACCCGAAACCCTAAATCCTAAACCCTAAACCCTACACAACTATTGCCTACATTCGGCCTTAGAGTCTGTAAGTATTACCTATATTGGGCTATTAGGATCCCCAGGGTACAGGGTATATCACGCGATTACCGTGGCCAGTAGAAGCCCGGCTCAGGCTAGACACTTTGGCTAAAGGGGTTGCCTGTGGTCCGTATTTTCAAGAGTTGGGGTTTAGGGTTTAGGGTTTACGGTTTACGGGTTTAAGGTTTAGGGTTGACGGTCTGGGCTTGGGGGTTTAGTGTTTAGGGTTGGGTACTCGGGGGGGTGGTCTTAGAAGCTATAGCAGTTGTTTTGGGGGAGTAGGGTGATCAGGTACTTGGACCCTCTAGTATTGATGTAACTTCCTGCGCCCAGCCCAGCACCTACTAATAAGAAATGGGCTGAGTACAATAAAGCCTCATGTTGGGAAATATTTGGTGTTAGGGGTGGGAGGTCGGCCCCAATGCCCCGCTTACTTGCTCGGGCTCTTCCTATGAGCCCTGCTTTGGGCCTCTAAGGCTTTTCCGGCCCTAAACCCTAAACCCCTAAACCGTAAACCCCCTAAACCCCCAAACCCTAAACCCCTAAACCCTCAACCCTGAACCCCGAAACCCTAAACCCCTAAAGCCTCAACCCTGAACCCCTAAATCCTAAACCCCCTGAACCCCTAGACCCTAAACCCCCTAAACCCTCAACCCTAAACCGGGTTCATTCCAAGTCAAAGGCTTTCTCCAAGGAGGTTCTACCCTTGTGCCTTGATTCCCTCTTGGGCCTTAAGCTGCGTTGCGGGATATGGGTCATAAAGGGTTTAGGGATTAGGGTTTAGGGTTTAGGGTCCATGGTCCAAACTCCTTAAAGGGGGGGTTATATAGGGGATTATATAGGGCTCTATAAGGGATATATAGGGTCTAAACTCCTTAAAGGGGTTATATAGGGGATTATATGGGGGACGACTATATGGGTCACTGAGGGGGCTACTAACAGTTTAGACTATGGCTCATCCGCAGGTTTGGGAGGTTTGGATGTCAGATGTTTACGGGAGGGCCTGAGGGGAGAAAAACCTGCGGTGCTTCAAGCATTCCATACAGCGGATGCTGAAAGTCCTGCATGACGCTAAGTACTCATCCCTTGGCAATATTTCATACCATGCTACGACATTGTTACTTATATTGCTAGATTGTTACTAAATGTTTACTAATATGACTCCTATATTACTACTATATTACTATATTACTACTAGATACTAGGGTAATGCAGGATTTTCTGGCATCAACACTACGCAAAGATCACTAGAACAAGATTTGCGCCATCGGCATTACCACGCCTCAACCTTGAACCCGTGTGAAATTGACACTTTCATCACGTACTTCTGATAGAAGGGTTTGTAACTTTCTTGCAATCCGATACGTGGAGTTTTCCTGCAGGAGCTGTTCTGATCTTGGAATTCTGGGACCAAAAGGTTCAGGTCCCAGGTTTTCTAGTCTTTGTCCTGGACGGACAAGCCACTTCATCAATCAGCTTCCCATACGGTTCCAAGTATTCAATGGTTCAATCATCATGTACTTCCCCAGTTCCATCAAGTACTGTCACCCGAACCTAAATGCCTGCACACTCCCACTTGCCTGCTTCCTGAAGGCAGAAATCATATAATTGCCCTATACACCCTCCCAGCTAGCCCTCTATAACTGTATGAAGGATACCTTAGATAGTAACGGGATCCCTAATATGATGCACGCTAGTTCCCGGGCTCTCTGGGCGCCCGGAGCCCCAGTTTAGCCCTTAAGGTCCCCAAACCCCGACTGCCAAAACCCGCATCGCTCTGCGAGGCTCCTCCGAATTTCGGAGATTTGTCAGGCTGGCACCACAACCAGAAGCCTAATATCCAATACTGTCTGCACCCTCACACTGCGCAAGCGCTGATGAGGCCCCTTTAGGCCCTAAGTATGTGTTGGGGTAGATCTTATTCAGGCCAAATGAGGGTAGGAGAGTTGCCGTGGAAGGACATCCTTGAATACGACCCTTAAGGTCCAAGTGCGTCCCAAAAAACCGTTCAGACTATAGCATTTGGGACCTGAAGCCCGCATATTCGGGTACCTGGACTTGTAATGAAAGAAGATGCTCATGAGGGTCAAAGGCGCATATCCCTAAACCCTAAATAGTAGTTTCCATTTTCTTTTCCATTATCCCTATACAATCCCAATATTCGATCTACTTAAGGGTATAAGCTTGAGCCTCATCGCTTCCATGGGAGCGGCATTTTTGAGCATCAGGGTCCCTTCGTCTGTGCTCGTAGAGCCCCGGAGTCATGTGATCTACAGGCACCAAATGGCTAACCTAAGTCCTCCTAAAGTCCAAATATTGGAATCTGAGGGCTTTCCGCACCCAAAGCCGGTTCAGATTGTGGTATTCAGGACCAAAACCCTAACGGTCCAAGGACCCAAATAATAAGGTTTTAGGGCCCAAATATAATGGTATTTGGGACTCAAAGCCCCATTATTTGGGTCCTTGGACCCTTAGGGAAATATTTCATTACCTAGGTACTTGAACCCTTCGGGGGCTCATAGCCTGCAGAGTCGAAAGAGTTCGGGGCCTGAATTTGATTCAGGGTTTAGGGTTTAGGGTTTTGGGTTTAGGGTTGAGGGTTTAGGGTTTTGGCTTGAGGGTTTAGGGTTTAGGGTTTGGGGTTTAGGGTTTTGGGCATTGCATGGCCCTGAGAGCCAAGTACCCATTAATCATGTATTTATAGACCCGAAAACCTCTAGAACAATTTCTATTGGCCAATTCCCAGGTACCCAACTGTTGGGCCTTGAGGTGGGCCTGCGTTCAGGATTGGTCGACCTGACCCACACTTCGTTCCTAAACCCTCAAATCCCAAACCCTAAACCCCAAACCGCGTTGTGACAGCCCGGTTATCTTTGGAAAGCCAGGGAAGCATTTAGCCATACTTACTGGTTCTTAGTAAGGGAAAAGTGGAATATAATCTTGATATAATGCCGATATACTATATCCCCTTATTCCCTACTAAGAACCAGTAAATATAGGCGATTAACTTCTCCACAACAAGAATCCCCAGCGAAATGTTGAACTGCTTGTTCACGTGTTGTCTAGTCCGCGTAAAGCTCTGCATTTTAATCCGAGACCACGAACATTCAAAAGCCGAGAGCAGATAATCCCACTGGCCTCATGTGAGACAACCATGGTCTACCAAGACCTCCCCTGCATCCAGGGTCCAAAGAAGTTTCGGGGGCACATGCTGTAGAGGAGCATGAGGCGATGAGCCCCTTAGTGTAATTGGGGCAACCCCTATGAGCCCATGTAGGGGGATTATAACCAGGGTTATAAGCCCAGGTATAAGTAGTTACTAAGTCCCATAAGCCTCCGAGTATATACAGTTTACAGAGCACCCTGCAGCCTAAACACTAAACCCTAAACCCCCTAAACCCCAAACCCCCTAAACCCTAAACCCCCTAAACCCTCACTGAACCACCTTAAAACTTAAGATGGCAGGTGCCCAGCAACTATGCGGCTCACTCCATGTTCCATGCCATCCTCGGCGAAGCGAAGGCCGCAACGGCAGAGGGCTTCGGGTTCGCTGCTCTACCTGCACCCCCAAATGCTCGAGTTTAGGGTTTAAGGTTCAGGGTTTACCCTCAGGGTCCAAGGACCCAAATAATCAGGTTTTAGGGCCCAAATACTATACTATTAATGGTATTTGGGACCTAAAGCCCCATTATTTGGGTCCTTGGACCCTTAGGGTTAGGGTTTAGTCGATTGTTGAGACTGTTTCGGGGCTCTGGGCCATCATTTAATCTTCTTTTTGGGTCCAGGTAGAAATCCGAAATGGGGAACCCTAAATCCCAAAACCTAAACCTTAAAACCCCTAAACCTTAAACCCTATTTAAGCCCTAAACCTTAAACCCTAAACACTGTTTAAGCCCTAAACCTTAAACCCTAAACCCTATTTAACCCCTAAAGGGGGTTACAGGGGTGCCTATTTTGGAGAGTTAGGAGATCCAACCTGGTCGAATGACAAGGCCGGCACCCCAAAAATGTACTGGAGACGTGAAATCGCAAGGAATAATGGGTTTAGGGTTTAGGGGTTTAGGGTTTATGGTTTAGGGTTTAGGGGTTAAGGAATACTGTTGTCTTACACTCTTCACAGGCCTATCATCAAAAATGCCCTTAAGTGCCAGTCCCTGTTCCCTGCTTTGCAAGCCGCCAAGCTGAAACATTGCCCAAAACCCACAATTCAGGAAAACTTAGTTCTCCACCCTAAACCCCCTAAACCCTAAACCCACAATTCAGGAAAACTAAGCCCTCAACCCTGAACGGCGGGAAAGTTTACTAAATGATTCCCAGGCTCAGGCTCCCCAAACCCCCTCCCCTAGGGTTTAGGGTTTAGGGGGGTTTAAGGGTTTAGGGCTTAGGGGGGGTTTAGGGTTTAGGGTTTAAGGGGGGTGTTTAGGGTTTAGGGTTTAGGGGGGTTTAGGGTTTAGGGGAAAATGGAGCACCAAACGATTTACATCCTAGTCATATGAGCTGTAGTCTGAACTCCTTAAAGGGGGGTTATATAGGGGATTATATAGTGAACTACTATAGGGGTCATCCAGGGTGATACTAGGAGTTTAGACTGTAGCTCATATATGGGAGGTCTCCGAAAATTAGGGATGCTTTTTTGGGGGGTCCCTATATATAGTAAGGATTCTAGTATTTTGTGGGCTATATTGGGTCACCCTATTTTGGGAACTGCCATATTTTGGGGGGGTTAGGTAGGAAGCCTTGAGCCTCTGATATCCGAATGTCGAAGCCTATTCCATCACAATGGGCTGTGTCAGTACAGTCTACTGTAGTTCTGGATTATGAGGACCAACTTTGGGTGACTTATCCAAGTTGCTATATTGGCTTAGACAAATGGTCCTCAAAGTGTAGCCGTCATCGTAGACGTTGGGGAAGACGCCTTTAATTGTGCAAGCACTGCGAATCTAGCCCTGAATCCTAAACCCCAAACCCTGTACCCTGAACCCCTTTACCCTAAACCGCGAATCCGCAGACTAAATGGATCCTAAGGATCCACGTTCCATACAGCCAGGTCTCTATGCCAGGTATCAGTAGCATGATCGGCATTTCTATCCCCATATGGATACCAAGGGCCCTTTGGGATGGCAATGAAAGGCCAACCCCAAACCCTAAATGAGCTATAGTCTAAACTTCTTAAAGGGGGTTAGTTAGGGGATCATATACGGGACTATTCTAGGGGTTATTAATGGGGCTACTTGGAGTTTTGATTATGGTTCAAATAAGGCTTCCCAATACCCCAAACCTTAAACCCTAATCCCAAAACCCTAAATCCCAAACCCTAGATCCCAAACCCTAAACCCTAAATCCCAAACTTTACGTGTTCGTCCATTGGGTTGCTCCCATCTCCTGGGTAAACTGCTGAGGGCTTCCAGCAGCTGCCTTGTGACCAACAATACTAGGCCCTCCCTAGGGTTTAGGGTTTAGGGTCCCTACGCCCTGCTTAGACTCTTATGCCCTACCGCCTTTTTGTCGGTACCCAAAATATATTTTCTGTGTATTCTATATATACAGATACAAACTCGGTGCCTCCCAAAAGCTAGCGTATAGGGGTGTAGGCAGGCTCAGACCCAAAAGCTTCAAAATTCCGATGCCACTGGCTTACAGCCTTAGCCGTTGTTAAGGGCTTGGTTGAGGTTTACCAAGACCTCCCAGCTACCCTTCAATTGGGTCTATGTAGGTCCCATGTTTTGATACTTAGGCTCCATAGAGATTACTTGGCGAGTCTAGGTAGGCTGTATACGGTTTAGGATCTAGGGTTTTTAGCGTCTCGATCCCCATGGCGTCCGAAGAAGTCAAGAGAAGGAGAAGGCCGTTTATCTCTTGTTGCTGGGGGAGCCCCTAAACCCTAAACCCTAAGAGATTCTCAAGTTCTAGGGAATCTCGGAGATCAAGGCACTCCTTGTTTTCTGGGTTGCGTTTGAACTGTTTTGCGGCTAGGAGATGGTTCACGCTTGCTGCTCAAACTCTAGCTATGCGTTGCGAGCGTTCAAAAGTGTATCTTGTTTCCCTAAAGCCAGATATTTTTGAGGGGTTTGCCAAAGGTCTCAGGTTTCAAGTGTAGAGCCCATGGCAAAGGGGGGTGCCTCAAAACAAGGGAGGTTGCTATCCCTAAGGGTCCAAGGACCCAAATAATAGGGTTTTATAGCCCAAATACTGTAACATTAATGGTATTTGGACCCTGAAAACCCTATTATTTGGGTCCTTGGACCCTTTGGGTATGCGCCTTTGCGCCATATACGGTATTAGTAGCCATGGTTGCTGTGGGAAAAGGTTGGAGGTCGCTACTTTGCCTGGGTTGCTGTTAAGGAAATTTATACTAAGTTGCCATAATGGGTACATATTAGGTGGACCCCCACCCAGTACTAGTCACTATAAGGAATAGTAAGGTTTATATTAGGGTCTTCTTATATTCTTATTATACCACTATTACAGGGTGGGGGGTCCTCCTAAAGTAGATATAGAATTTAACTTGGCTTCCCACTATGGTAACTTCAGTTAAGTTCCTTGACAGCAACCCAGTTCCAGATGAGATGCTTCCAAGTGTGCTTGGCATTGGAGGGCCCAATTCCACAGGCAGCTACCTGACCTTCGGTTTTTCAATGTTCTAGACCGCAAACCTGAGGCCTGGATCCCAACGTGAAGGCTCAGTATGCAATAGCTCTATATTTGGGGGGTCCTTATGCTAGAAGTCGTTATTCAGGTTTGGGGGAGTATGTGATAGTTGTATACTTGGACCATCTGGGTGAACTTGCACGACCCGAAAATTTAAACCGTAAACCTAAAGCCCGACATCTTCCACAACAGCATGTCAGCACGTGTTATGTCAGGCAATGCATCACATCACTAGAACATCCCCATCGAAACCTCAACCCTAAACCCTGAACCCTAAACTCCTAGCCCTAAATCCTACAGGATCCTTCACCCAGAACCATTCCTTTCAACCCCTTTAAAGGGACCTGGGGGCACGACGTCTAGATTCGGCTCTAAGCTCTGAACCCTAGACCCTGGCCTTAATTAGTATAGTCCCCCTGAAGTAGACAGAATATGGCTCTGGGTATACTATATTAAGAACCCATATACCCGGTATTCTATCTACTTATTAATTATGGAGAGTTGAACCAAGTGGAAATGAGCATGGAGCATGGAAAATGGAGTGGAAACTGGTTTCGACTAGGCGTTTTGTTGGGGGATGGGCCGAGCTTCGGAAGAACTAGCTGTTGACATGCTAAAGGTCCACAGGGGCGCTCTCCATGGAAAGCTGCCCCCTCAGTAGCGACCCAATAGAGGGTGTAGGGTTTAGGGTTTAGGGTTTAGGTAGATGGTGTAGGGTTAAGGTCCTGTTTCTTGGTCCTTGGATTTCGCTGGTGGGCACTCGGAACCATTACATCTAGCACGGTAAACGACAACGGTCCCTGTAAAGAAAGACTACTGTCCGTGTCAAACGAGGGTTCTATTTCGATGTCATGCTGATTAGAGGCAGGGTAAGTTTAGTCCATAAAAAGAGTACACGAAGTAATAACAATAGTACGACTTAAACAATTATGATACTACTGGCAATTCTGCCTTTCCAACAGCACCCTAAGTCTGATCCAGAGATGCACAACTTCGTCTTGAACATCGGGACGTGCGGAATGGGGTCCAGTTCCCAACTTGCGGTTTGTGGCGGAGATTTTCTATTTGGATGCAGGAAGGCATTGCTGTTTGCACAGGCGCAGTGAGTTTATTTGTTCTTCAGTTGGATGCCTAGCTTTTTGGATTCCCTCTAACTCTACCAAACCTACAGAAGCCTCCAATAGGAGTCTGCGATGCTTGACAGACAGGGCCCGTCCTTCGGCGACTCTATGACTATAAGCCGCATGACATCTCCCACGCCTCTCTAGTTCCAAACCGCTGATACCAACATAACACCACTGCACGCCATCATGCCCGGATCGAAACAAGCACTGCCTCGTCCTGGAGCCCTCTTTAGCCCTGAATCTCTCAAACCGGAACCCACCACTCTGGGCCCAAGATTGAAAGTTGCAAAACGAAGCTTTGCGAAGCGCTTCACAACCGCCCTCATAGTCCCTAAGCCCTAAGCTTGAACTGATGGTGGTGAGCCGGAAAGGCGCCGGCACCCGCAGCATCAGCAGAGGCTGCGCCAAAGGCTCAAACATCTGGGGAACTTAAAGTTAAGCTACATTATCCCCTTATAATGGAGAATCAAATGGAACAGACAATGGAAACTGGGGTAATATATGGGGGCACTGAGGAGATTTTTTTCTGCGGGGTTGCGGGTGTAGGGTTTCTGTGGGGACGTGTTTCCCTGGTTCTCTAGTTTTGGGCGCCATTGAGGTCACCTCGTCTTCATGAGAGACGCCCCTCCTGGAATTAACTTTGCATCTCTGGGTAGGCCCCTGGGATATTTATATTTTCCCTAATGGCTTTCATAGGGGACCCTATGTATTAATATTGTTTAAAGGGTTTAGGGGGCCAACCCAGATCTTTTCTTCTCAGTGGACAGATGCAGGTAGAGAATATGGTAGGCCTTTGGGTTCCTTGAATATTTTCCCTTATTGGTTTTATAGGGACCCAGTTATACTAATATTTGTTCAAAGGTCTCTTAAGGCTAACCAAGAGAATATGGTAGAGGAAACCATGCCTTTTCTAGCTTGAAAGGGTTTCTTCTACCTTTGGCTTTGGAGGTGGTAGGAAGTAAAGGAATCCATTCCTCCAATCCCTACTGACTAGCAAGGAGTACCCTAAACCCTAAACCCTAAACCCTATGAGGTGCCCCGGCTCTCCAGAAGATTTCTTGGAGTTGTGACGTTTAGGGATTCCGAGCTTAGGGTTTCAATTCCAAACCTAAGCGTTTCAAGAAGCCTGCAAGAGCAAAATACAACAGAGCTTAAAACGCTTCATAGGGCTTAACACAGGCGAGTATTGAACCTACTTTGTGTTGGGAAAGGTTCCTATGGCACCCCGTAGAATATAACTACAGCGCCCGAGTGATTCCAAATATGGATGAACCGTAAAGCCACAACGAACAGCCCTCAACCCCTCAAGGCCCCATGCCCTAAAAGCTCTCAAACCTCAAATCCCTACATCCACCACATCCTAAGTAAACCCGTAACCTGAACCTTACACCTAGACCCTAGTGCCCTTAAACCCTAAACCCTAGACCTGAAACCTTAAACCCCAAAATAATGGGACCCTAATATGGACCCCAAACTACTATAGTCCTCATTAAGGGGACCCCCAAAATGGTACCCCTAATTTTAGGAAACCCTAAACCCTAAATCCTTAGATTGCAGGCGGAGGCTCGCAGGGCAAAAGCTAAGGCCACCTCTGAGGGAGAAAGGGGGTTTGAGTACAGGGGGTCGGGTTTGGGTTTTTGGGTTTTGGGTTTTTGGGTTCAGGGTTTTGAGTTCGGATGTAAAGGGTTTTGTGTTTCGAGGTTTCGGGCTCAAATGTCAGGTCTAGGGCCAAACTTAGGGTTAAATTAGGATGTAGGGTGTCGGGGTTTAGGGTTTGGGGCTTGTGTAGGTTACAGTGATCTGCGCTATAGCTCTAAACCCTAAATCATAAGCTGCGGGCAGTAAGGGCAGGACGTTCTGGCCTTCCCCAGCCTTAGATCGAAGAATTCATAGGGTAATGGAAAAGAATTAGGGTTTAGGGTTTAGGGATTTGGGGTTTAGGGAGGGTTTCAGAGTTTAGGGCTTCGGGTTTAGAGTTTAGGGTTCAGTGTTTGAAGTAGCTGAACTACTGAGCAACACGACAGAAAAAAAGGATCCCAGGAGGCGATTATTCTACACATTCTTGGGGTCCAGGTATGCACTTCCAGGAGGCTATGGGATGATCGGTTTCGAGTTGGGGCTTGGTTTTGGGATTTAGGGCTTAGAGTTTAGGGTTATTCGGTGTACTTTGTAATTAGATGTGATGGGGGGAGAAGGGCTGGACCCAGAGACTCCAAACCACAATTGCCAGAGAGAACTAGCATGGCATTTTGAGGTCGTCCATCATGGAACCCCACGTAGCTCCCTGTTAAAAGGGCCTCGTCTTTGTAGGGCCTCTTTTGGGGTTCGATGTGGGAGCTTTCAGGATTGCCCAGTAGAATCCCAAATCGGGACTTCCGTTATCCCATTGTAATCTCCGCACATATTCAGGGTCACCAAGATCCCTTTTCTGAGAATGTCCCATGTATTATTTGAAGTTTCTCGGCTCTACCTGTTTCATTGGGACATGATCTCTGCTGCCAGGCACACCGCCCGGTCAGATGGGTGTCTCCCAAAAGGGTCCGCGCGGACATCTGTTCCATACGCCGGTCCACAGGGTGTGCATTGTCCTTCATAACCCCCTCATTCCAAAACTCATACACAGCGATGCGCTGCCATCCATAGGGTATGGCTCAACCCCTTAATTCGTAGGGTATTCGTTACAATTTTCGAGTGGCTAACCAAAGTCCTCGGGTTTTTGCGACACCTCCAGATGTTTAGGGTTTATCATGGGTTGCCTTACTGCCACCCTCTATATTACCCCCCTAGGTTCCACCTTAACTAACCTTAATCAGGCCTAATTATCCGTAAATAACCTTGATTAAGGGGGAACCTAAGGGGGGGTAGTCTAGAGGGGGGTAGTAGGGGAACCCATGAGTTCAGGGTGGACCGTCACAGGACGCCACGATTCTGAGCAATCCTAGTTCTTACATGCCTCTTTTGCAAGAGGTGGTTGACCTCGTGGATACTGCAGAAGCTTGAACAATTCCCTGAACCATTTCAACAAAATCCTTTCAATTTATTTTTTCAAGCCCAAAACCAGATTGTAAGCATTCAGGACTCTACGTTATGTCTCCATAATTCTACACACCCAGCTTCCCGTTTCTTTTCCATGTTCTTTTCTATTTACCTTCCGCTACGCCTAAACCCGTAACCCCTAACCTTATAGTCCCCCCTTAAGTAGATAGAATATGGTTTTGGGTATTTTGAAAATAAGATCCCCATATACCGCCTATTCTATCTATTTAAGGGGACTATAAATCCCTCAACCCTAAACTGCCTAAGCGTGAGCCCTACGAACCTAGAATCTAACTCCTAAGCTCTAAACCCTAAGCCCTAGGCCCTAAAACCATGTAAACCCTAAACCCATCTAAACCCAAAACCCGAAAACCATCTAAACCCTAAACCCATCTAAACTCTAAACCCTAAACCCATCTAAACTCTAAACCCTAAACCCATCTAACCCCTAAACCTCTTTAGGCCCCCTACAAAAACCTCCTGTGGAGGCGCTCCAGAAACCGCCAGTGGTCAAGGCGAGAGCTCAGGGATACGGCTTTTGGTTGTTTGAGCTACAGTCTAAACTCCTTAAAAGGGGTTATAAAAGGGATTATGTAGGGGACTACTACGGGGTTATTTCGGGGGATACTAGGACTTTGTTGCTGTTAAGGGTTTAGGGTTTAAGGCTTGGGGTTTAGGGTTTAAGGTTTGGGGTTTGGGGTTTAAGGTTTAGGGGAACAGGTTTAGGGGAACCTAAATTGAGAGCTTCCTAACACAGGTGTACTGTTATCAGCGGTTGCCAGAACAAGAACTATAGTATTGGGGTCCATATTGGTAACCCTCTACTCATGGAAGTTGCCAATTGCGTTACTATTACTTCAGGGCGAAGCCACTCATTTTCGCTATGCATGTATGTATATATATATATATGTATACATACAGACTTATACATCTCATGACAACCTGGTTACAGTTCCTTTGCAGCAGCATGATACAGGACTGGGCTTCAGGTTTGGGGTCTCATGAGGGTTGCAGGGGTTATGTAATCCAATGCAGAGTTCAATGTTCGGAGCTTGGGACCAAGTCCTTGGGAGGAGTGAAGAATGATGTGGACAAGCGTGTGGAAACTAAAAAGGAAGCTGTGATGCTGCAGAGGTCCGTGATGATGATGATGATGATGAAACGTAGACACCCCAACATATAGAGGGAAATGTTAGATCATGTTCTACTAAAGATGTTAGAAGGTGTTCTACTAAACTTGTATGAGGGTTATAAGCGGCAATATACGTAATAGTTCTAGTTTTACTTCGTCAGGTTGTTCTGAGAAACAGACTTTCGCCAAGACTGGCAGGCCTCTAAGTCATAGTGCGCGAAGTGGTGTCTATGTTAGGTAGACCCCCCCCCCACCCTGCAATAGTGACATGATAGGAATATAAGAAGACTGTAATACAGTCAGCGTTATTAATCCCTTATACTCGCTATTACTGCGTGGGGTGTCCACCTAAATTCTACGTTGTTCGGGCTCTTCTCATGTAAGTGTGGACGTATAGGGGTCCTGTAGCAAACAGGACATATCAGAACCATCGAAAGGGAAGCTATGGTACAGTTGTACTCTGTGGTAAATATCGTGCTGCTCGCTACTACATACCTGCAGGCTTAAGCTTGCTGATCAGTACCCCATAATATGTAGGTCATGACATGTTCTCAGTGCAGAAATTGTAGTTCTTGTCTTGTCTGTCCACCTAGAAGCCTCCATGTCCCGGTAATCGTGTACTAGGCTTTACACCTGACTGCCTATAACTCGCTTTTCGGGGCTGACAGGTGGCAAAGGTCCGCGTAAATTCCACCACTTGGGGTGCCCACTCAACTTTGAAGCGGAAGCCATCAGAACGCTAATCCAGCGCAATCCCTGTTGTGGCCCTTCCCGGGAATTTGTGCTACGTAGGGATCCTCAAGAGGCACCCCCCGTAGTTTCATGAAGACAGGCTTGTCAGCTCCGTGACCCATGGGGTTTAGGGTTTAGGGTTTAGAATTTAGGCTTTTAGGATTTAGGATTTAGGGTTTGGGGCAAACAGCAATATTGCGGGTCCCTCGAGATCTTCAAAGTCCGGTTCAACAGCACTCTGAGAAAATGTCTGAAAATTGTACCTTCCTAGACCCTCCAACTACACTCTGTTCAGGCCTATGTACCCAGTAATATTCGGCTTTACATCTTTCCACCCGGACCCCCTAAAGGATCCAAAAATTGGACCCCCCCCAATATGAACCAGTACTACATTGGGGATTATTGGGGGGGGGTTCCATCTTTTAGATCCTTTAGGGGGTCTGGGAAGCAGCTTACATGGTCAGGCTGCACCCGCAGCAGTACCCGCGGAGCTGCCACCACAGGCGCGGATGGGTCGGTGGATCCCTGTAGAAAGTTTGAGTTGCTAAGGTCATGGGTTTCCTTCCTACCTCCCCTCTATACTACCCCCCTAAATTCCTCCGGAATTAAGATTAATTAAAGGGGGATAGTAGGAGAACCCATGATAAGGTGGGTTTGGCCACGGCATGGGGTTTAGGGTTGGAGAGGGTTTGACTTTTTTGTTCGTCGATATTAGGTTGTAGGGCCCTGAACCCCTTAATTCTGTGTTGAGGAGGTATCCGGGGATTTAGGGTCTGCAGGACCTCGGGCCAAAAAATGGCCCAGGACCATTTCAGGGACTACCTTACATGAGCCGGATATACTAAACATGTGAGCCTTTGTGTAAACTTCCAGTATCCCCCGTAATAGCACCTACAGTAGTCCCTTATATAATCCCCCATATAACCCCCCCTTAAGGAGTT